>PVJI01002574.1:89677-142628 GCA_004026765.1 Micronycteris hirsuta
CCGTGGCACTTCTTTGAGGGGCCATTACCACCACCTGGGTGTCACCCCGAATCTGGAGGACTGCAGATTTAAAAATAGTGCTTGTGCACGTGATCCGCATGGAAGCGCTAAGGGTGGCGGAGTGGCTGGCACTCAAACAAATGATTAACATACACGATTCCCCCACCTCCTCTCCCTCCAAAAAAAAAAAAAAAAGCGCAATTTTCACCTACCATCTTGCAGTCGTCCAGGGTTCGCTGTGTTTTGTGGGCGCAATCGGAGCCACTGCCCCTGCGTTCCCACTCCCCGCTCTGCAGCTGGGGCTTGCTGAGCTGAAAGATCGAGGAGCGGGTGGACCGGCTGGGGCGCTTTTTGCGCCCATTCGGTGCAGAACTCATGCATACACATCCACCAAGCCGAAGCCACTGGTGCAGTGCGCCCCGGCTCGGGCGGCCCAGTCGTTGCCCTGCTCGCTGCCGCCAAGCAGCCGGAGCGAGAACCAGAGGCGCGGCACTCACAGGGTTGGGACTGGCTGTGCGGGTGGGTAACCTTCAGCTTGAAGGAGAGCCGGGGAAGCGCTGGCTGTGCCGTGCAGCATCGCTTCAACTACCAGCGAAGAAGAGGCTCCGTCAAGTTCTGCTCAGCAGCATTGCTGGCCCTGTCCCGGGAGCTGGGCACTGGCGCGGGCTCGCACCACCTTCCCCTCGGCATAGATTGCAAGGCTGGACGAGAAGGAACGCGCCTCCCCGCGGTTCTGAGTTTCCATTCAGATGGGGGAGCAGCTTTCAAAGCTTGTGCTGCCAGGTGGGGGGCGAGTGGAGGGGGGCGAATGTAGCTCTTGCTTCAGTGTCTTCCCGCAGCGGAGCTGGGCTCTTCTCTCCCCTCCCTCCCCCGTTGCCAGGCCTGGAAGGGCTGGCAGTCCCCAAAGCAGGCAATTGGTTCTAATCTGCTGCCTTGATCCCTTGTCTCTACGGGCTCCTCTGTTTGAGGATCCCAAATGAATCTGTGGCGGGACTGGCAGACGCAGGGAATCGGTCCGCTGACGTTCTTCGCGGCCCAGCACATTGATAGGACCGGAATACTAATGTGATCCAGCCACACAACCCTCTTCCCCCTCCACAGTTTATGTACTTATCCAATCAAATCCCCGGGAACATCAATGGCAATATTACTTCATCTGCTCTATTATTAGAAACGAAAAGTGTCACCAGAGTGGAGCACATTGTCACATGCTGGGGTCTAAACAGGGATTTCAAATCAACTAGTGTGGGCTTGAGGCCTTCCTGTCTGAGGTGGCCTTGGGCTGCAGGCTATCAAAGCCCAAACCTCGGAGAGAGTGAGGTTTTAGCTCAAAAGCAAGATGTCTTGATAACGTAATAGGAAAGCTTTGTTTCCCTGGGTTTTGTTCTGGTGGTGGTGCTTTTGCTTTTCGTCTTTGAGAAGGGGAACAGGAAGCCAGTGGGGCAGAATGTACTGAGGCCATCAGTCAAATTGGTATTCTTCTCATCCTGTTTTAGCGAGTAAAGTTTTGGTTTTGCATTCCAGAGTCTCAGGCCCCCCTGCTCTGAGAGTTTCCCGATAGAGGCATGCACAAGTGAGAGTCAACAGGCCTCCCTGGCCCCTCAGAAGGACCCTATTCTCCTTTATGAGACATTAGTAACACAGAGGTCTACGGACTTGGCCCCCCGAAAGTGGAAAGGATGCCTGCGTGAAAGAGGGTGGGAGTGAGTTCCCGGACCATTTTAGTCCATCCTTACCACTTACAGCCTGAGTTTCTTCCGGGAGGAAGAGAAGTGAAGTGAGCATTCAGTTCCAATGCCCTGAGAATGCTGGTTGCGGGGGCAGCTTTGGAGGGGACAATTAAAGAAGGCTGCCACAGGGGAACTAATTATGCGTTGAGAAGCCTAGTGAAGAACTAGCAGAGCTTCCTGATCAATTTCATATGGGGTGTGTAGAGTATACATAGGGATAGGGAGAGCCAAATATAGCCAGGAAGGCTAACACCTTAAGGATATGTTAGGATTTTTTTTACAAGTCAGGTAAAAATAATGGGATGGTGTGATATAATAAGAAACATGCTTGGTCTTTGTCTCAGTTCCTGACACAGGGCTCCTAAAGCCCTGGGATCTTCATAAGTAATAAGGGTGGTAAACCTGTTGTCACTAGACAGACCAAATCCCCCCACCCCCTCAACTTCTGGGGAAAGAGAGAGAGGCTGGAGATGATTTAATAATGAAAAACCGTAACGAGAGCTTCATAAAACCCCCTAATTGATGGGGTTTAGGGAGCTTCTGGGTTGAAGACATGGAGTCTCTGGGGGGAACTTGTGTCCCTTCCCATACCCTGCCCTATGCATCTCTCCCGTTTGGCAATTCCTGAGTTGTATTCTTTATAATAACAGGTAAAGAGAGTGCTTTCCCAAGCTCTGTTAGTCACTCTAGCAAATGATTGAATTTGAAGGGTGGAGTATGTCGGAACCCCCGACTTTGTAGCCAGGTCGAATGGAAGTGTGGGTAACCTGGGGACTTGGTGCTTGTGATCGGTCTGTGAAGACTGTGGGCAGTCTTGTGGGGCTGAGACCTCAAACTTGTGGAGTCTGGAGACAGAGTGAGTGTCCAAACTGAATTGAATTGAATTGAGTTGTAGGACGCGCATTTGGTTTTGGAGAGTTGGATTAGTGTTGAAAAAGATACCTTGTGTTTGTTGGAGAGGAAAATAAACTACTAGGCAGACATATGATGGGTACTCAGATGTATTTGCATATTACTTCACAAAAGATTGAGAGTCAGTTTTTCCTAACAAAGAGCCAGGGAGAGAGGTATTAGCACCCACCCAAGGCCTTGGCTGCTGCTCTCCAGGTGTTTAGATGGCCCGGAGACCAGGATGAAGGGTTCTTCCACTGGCCAAATCTCCCCAAATATAGGAAGGTAACAGAGGTCAGCTCTTCATCAGCTCTGTTTATCTTTCCTTTGGTCTCAATTTTCTTTCTATTTCTTGTAATTAGAGGAGAGCTTGAGGAACACATTTGGCGATTTGGTGGGATTTGCTGGGATTTAGTGGGTGACTGGGATGCTGAGGAGGAAGGTGTAGGGGGGCGCTAAGGGGCTTTAAGGAAGGAGGGATAATAATCATTTGTAAATAATTTAAGTGCTGTAACATAAACCCCATGTTTGTTACTACTTTCTACTCCCTACCCAGCCTTGAAAGTCTGCTCAGCCCAAGGTTGGAGCTGCTTTAGAGCGTTAAAGGAAAAGGGCTGCATTTTACATGTGTGTGGGCAGAGGACAGAGAAAACAGAACACTGGGGGTCAGGCTTCTGGACATCCTCTGCCACCACTCTGTTATTTCATCCCCTTTCCCTGAAGGGAAATAGTGACTGCCACCAGATTTGAACATCTCAAAGTTCCTCAGTAGTAGGTTTCTACTCCAGCTACAACCATCTGGTTTCTACTCCCCACCCCCGGCTTCTTCTGCCTAGAGACAATTTCAACAAATGAAAAGAAAAAAAAAACCCTGCAACACAATTGTGCCTCCATGTTGCTATGCCATATTTCATGCAGGAAGTGGAGGGAGGAGAAAAATGGGTCAAACTCGGTGCCACATCTGAAGGACTACAGATTTGGAAACCTACAGCAGGATTAAGCAGAAACTGTCATTTGTAGGTACAGCCCAAGCCATTTTCCTGAGAACGGAGAAATACAGCATCCATCCTGGGGTTGTCTCTCCCAGGGACAAATGCTGTAATCAGAATAGCAGCAGGCAGGCTTAGTTCCCTCACCTTCCCCCACATTCAAAACAGCATGCATTTACATTCCCGGGGCTGTCTGACTGCCAAATAGAAGGATAGATGCAGTTGGAAATTCCAACAAGGGCCTGTTTTCTGTTATCCAGATCCAATTTTTGCACAGCTCCATTAATGGGTCCTCCATACATTTATGGTTTTTGACCCGAGTCACATCCTAGATTCACTCCAATATAAGATCCACTGTATGGTTCATGTTTTCTTTATGACAGTTTTAGGGAATTCATTTTGATTTGGAATTCTAAGAAAATGAACATTAGTTTTGAGTGAATGTCAGCAACTTGGTCAGTTTCTTCAAACTGGTACTGTAAGAAGCCACAGTGGGGCTCAGAGATGCCCATCTCAAACTGGACTGGCCTCTCATCAAAGGAGAGGCTGGGAGGCAGGGTTCTTCTTGGAGCAAAGTTCAAGGAGGGGCAAAAATGAAAAAGGACCTTAACCTGTGTGAGTCTGGGATAGAGGCGAAGAAAAATATGGTAAGGTGCCCTGGCTGGTGTAGCTCAGTGGATTGAGTGTGGCCTGGGAACCAGGGGATCCTGGTTCGATTCCCAGTCAGGGCACATGCCTGGGTTGCGGGCCAGGTCCCCAGTGAGGGCCATGTGAGAGGCAACCATACATTGCTGTTTCTCTCCCTCTCTTTCTCCTTCCCTTCCCCTCTTTCTAAAAATAAATAAGTAAATAAATAAAATCTTTAAAAAAATTAAAAAATATACGGTAAGGTGCTGAGTTCTGAGACATTGGGGAGATCTGAAGGGAATAATCAAGTTATTTTCTGTTAGTGTCAAGAGAGATTAAGTTATTGTGAAGAATTTAGTGAATAAACTATCTAATAAATGGTTTATTTCCACTAAAAATAAGCAGAAGTACAATATATCAGGAACACTTGTTAATTTTACAAATAGTTTTGAGTGTTTTTGTTAGTGCAGTCTGGGTTTTGTAGGTTTTAGAGCTTACATAATTTGGGGACCCTTCTTTAAGAAAAAGTATCCCAAAAATTAAAAACAAAATTAGATAAATGGTCTCAGATGGAGCCTGTGCAAGGGAGGTTCCCTGAAGTTTAGGGTTCCTCACCTTGCATTTGGTGTCTATTATATGCACCAAATCTGATGTTTTACCTCCTTTGTTTTTATTCTCCCTTTTCTGATGATAGACCTTTAGATTTCCTTTGAGAAATCAGTCTTCTCTCACCTGTTGTCACATGGCTTGTGGGTGGACATATGACTTAGACCTGGCCAACAAAATTATTATATTCTAGTTGCCACAGTGATTGGTTTAATAATGGGTATAAAAATCTAAGCTGAACCAATAAGCTTTAGGCCTTGGGTCTTTTCTTTGCTGGAACTATTAGCCTGAAACACATGAAATTGCCACTATTCAACAATTTTTTACTTATATAAATGCAGTTTTATATATTCTAGGCTAATAGTAAGAGTTTCTGGTTTTCTGCAGTGATGAAATCAAGGCCTGGAGTTTTTGGTGGCTGCTTTTGCTACTCATTGTCAATGGACTGTCTGAGGGCCAACCCAGAGGACATCAGAATGGAGGGTTTGAGAAAGACTGATTATTTTTTTAAATGTTCTTTTTATTGGCATTCAGCATTAGATTAGTTCCAGGTGCACAACACACTGATTTGCTATTTGTTATTGTGCAACGATCGCCACAGTAAGTCCAGCGAACAAATGTCACCGTGCATAGTGACAGAGTTTTTGTTTCTTGTGACGAGAACTTTGAGGATTTGTTCTCTTAGCAACTTGCAAAGATGCCATACTGTATTATTAACTATCATTGGCATGCTGTACATCACATCCCCATGACTTCCTTATTTCATTACTCAAAGTTTGCACCTTTTGGCTTTCGTCACCTGTTCCACACTGCCCTCGGCCCCACCCACCTTTAGCAATCACCAATCTGTTTTCTGTATCTGTGACCTTAGTTGTTTTTTATGTTCCACATAGGAGATCACACAGTGTTTGTCTGTCTCTGACTTATTTCACTTAGCATAAGGCCCTTAAGTTCTATTCATGTTGTCGCAAATGGCAAGATTTCATTCTTATTAAAATGTCCAAAACCAAGGGGGAGGGGGGAAGCAAGGGAGGGAGGTGGGTTTGACTGGGGTGGGGTGGGGGGAGGGTAAATGCGGACAACTGTAATTGAACAACAATAAAATAATTAAAAAAAAATGGGCAAAAAAAAAATAAATTCTCCAATTCTAAAAAAAAAAAAAAAAAAAAATGTCTATTCAGGTCCTTGGTCCATTTTTAATTGGATTGTTTGTTTTTTTGCTATTGAGTTGTGTGAGTTTTTTATGTATTTTGGATTTTAACGCCTTACTAGATATATGACTTGTAAGTTATTTTCTCCTATTCTTTAGGTTGCCTTTTCATTTTGTCAATGGTTTCCTTTGCTGTAAGCTTTTCAGTTTATCATCCCGCTTGTTTATTTTTTTGTTTTGCTGCTTTTTGCTTTTGGTGTCAGATTCAACAAAATCATCATGAAGATCAGTGTCAAAGAGCGTAGTATCTATGTTTCTTTCTAGGAGTTTACGGTTCCAGGTCTTACATTCAACTCTTTAATTCATTTTTTAAAAAAAATCCTTACCCAAGGATATGATTACTGATTTGAGAGAGAGAGAGAGAGGCGGGGGGTGTGGGGGAGAGAGACAGAGAGAAACATAGACTGGTTGTCTCCTGTACGTGTCCTGACTGGGGACAAAACCACAGCCTAGATATGTACCCTGATCGGGAATCAAACCCATAACCTCTTGGTGTACAGGTTGACGCTCTAAGCAACTGAGCCACCTGGCCAGGACTTTAATCCATTTTGAGTTAATCTTTTGTGTATGGTTTAAGGTAGTGATCCAGTCTCACTTTTTTGCATGTAGCTGTTCAGTTTTCCCAGCACCATTTATTGAAGCGATTGTCCTTTCATGATTGTATGTTCTTGGCTGCTTTTTCAGAAATTAATTGACCATATACATGTGGGTTTACTTCTGGGCTCTCTAGTCTGTTCCATTAATCTATGTGTCTGTTTTTATGATAATATCTCAGTGTTTTGATTAATATAGCATTGTAATATGGTTTTAAATCAGAGAGTGTGATGCCTCTGGCTTTGTTCTTCTTAAGATTGTTTTGGCTACTCATGATCTTTTGTGGTGCCATACAAATTATAGGAGTGTTCGTTCTATTTTTGTAGAAAGTGTCATTGGAATTTGACAGGGGTTTCGCTGAATCTGTACATTGCTTTGGGTAGTGTGGACATTTTAACAATATTCTTCCAACATGTGAACATGAAATAGCTTTCTTTTATTTGTGTCTTTTCAATTTCTTTCATCAACATCTTTTAGTTTTCAGTGTATAGGTCTTTCACCTCCTTGGTTAAATTTATCCGTAGGTATTTTATTTTTCTGATGCAATTGCAGAGAGATTGATTCTTAATGATATTATCAGAACATGTACACCCAGCTTTGCCTTAAGTCAAATTACACCTATAATTTCAGTTAGGTGAATCAAATCCCTTTTATTTTATTTCTTTTTTTCATTTTCAATTACTGCTGGCATTCAAGATTATTTTATATTAGTTTTAGGTGTATAGCATAATGATTAGACATTTCTGTAACTTACAAAGTGACCCCCCAATAAGTCTAATACCCTCCTGGCACCATATATAGTTATTAAAATATTATTGACAATATTCCCTATACTGTATTTCACATCCTTGTACCTACATTTATAACTGCCAAATTGTACTTCTTAATCCCTTCATCTTTTTCACCCAGTCCCCCAAACCTCTTCCTATCTGGCAACCACCAATTTGTTTTCCGTATCTATGAGTCTGTTTCTGTTTTGCTTGTTCATTTATTTTGTTCTTTAGATTCTACATATAAGTGAAAATCATATGGTATTTGTCCTTCTATGACTGACTTATTTCACTTAGCATAATACCCTCTAGATCCATCCATGTTGTCGAAAATGGTAAGATTTCATTCTTTCTTATGTCCAAGTAATATTCCATTGCATGTATGTACCACAACTTGTGTATCCAATCATCCATCAAATCCCTTTTCAAGTAAGTCAGTTTGGTTTGGGTTACTGCCATTTACCACCAATAAAGTCCTGATTTATATAGTGTGTAAGTAATAATTATGCACAAGTACCGGGTACATCAAGTCAGTTCATCATCTAGTACTTACTCAGTGTTCACTATAACAAGGCACTGTGTAAAAAACTTAATAGAATACTACAAAATTAAAGACATGACATTTTCCTTCTAAGGTACTTACACGAGGAAGATGAATACATGTGCACATGAAATCATGAAGAACAATCAAATATGCAGTAGTGTTACTTTCTGACTTATGTACATACTGAAGGAATTTAGCAACCGGATCAACTTTCGTAGGATGAAGTTCTCAGAAAAGGCTACATGATAGGTATGCAACCTGAGGTAGGTATATGTAGAATCTGGCTTGATGGAGGAGGGGGAGAGCTTTCGTGGAGTTGGCCAATAGGAGTGAAGGCACAAGAATGGCGTGTGTAAGGAGCCTGACCTGAATTGGAGGGTGAAGCAGTGGTGTGGGTGAGGCCACAGAAGGAGGATAAATGGTCTGATTCCTTTGGTTCAGACAGGAAGTGGACATTAGGTGAGAAACAAAGAAAACCTAGCAATTTTCTTTGGATGACAGTAATATACATGATTTGAGGGTACACGTGGTACACATGCACCAAAGGACCAATCTGATGTCTGCCACGGGTGTTCTGAGCTTTTGAAGGAATGGACTTGGAGGCTGAACGCCCATGTTCGAGGAATCAGCGATGCAAGTTATGGATAGACTGGGGGTTAGCATTAGCTAAGAAAGGCATGACTCATACTACCTAGCACCTTCAGAGTGAAGCAGGAGTATGAACCTGATTCGGGTTGTGGTAGGCTGCAGACAAAAGAGGACCACTGCCATTTCTTAAGTGAATTAATAAGGGGCAAGTGATGTTTTAAGAAAATTAATTTGGCAGTGATATATAGCATGCATTGCAATGAAGAGATAGTGAAGCCATTTCTTAGGCCATTGTAATAATCCAAGTGGGGGAAGAACCTGACTGCCAGTAAGAAGCAGGGAGAAATGTAAGAGGATGTTACGGTCAAAGCATTACCTCATAACAGGTCTGACTAGAAAACAACCTAAAGTATTCAAGATAAAAGCCAGGTAAAAAGCAACAGGTATCTCAAACTCCTATGGAGATAACAAAACTCATTAACTATTAAGCCTGAAATTTGCATCTAATGCCCCCTGTAGAGCACTTCCTGCCTTCTACACACAGGGGACAGGCAGCCATTGGCCATACTCAAGTCTTTCTTGTCTGTGGGTTGTACTGAGTCTCCTGCCCATTGACTAGACTGCTTTCCAGCGGACCACGGCTCTGACCTAAACCTAATCTGCACCACACCAGAGCCAGACACCAGTCAGCCACTGCTTCGCTGGCCCATTTCCTTCTGCTGGTCCTACCAACCCTGTCTGCAGTGGCCACTCTTTCCAACACAACTTGGTTCCTGTAAGGACACTCCTGGGTCTGCCAAGTATGCTACAAAACGTGTTGCAGGAACACTGCAGTGGGCAGGCTGTGTCTGCAGAACCAATTCCTTAACTGCCCTTTGACCCACCAGTTCCCTGGCCCATTTCTGGCCATTCCACTTCCTACCTTTGCTTTATTCTCTGGTTCCTCTGGTGTCTGGCTGGCTGGTGCTCTCTCTCTCTCCCCCTTCTTTTTCCCTCTCTTTTTCTCACCCCCTCCTCTCTCTTCTCTGTCTTTCTAATAATAACACAATTAATACAAACATAGAGTTTTCTTATTCTAAAAAAAATTACCTTGATGATAAAGTCCTCTTCGACCACCATCCCTGCCTCAGTCCTCTCCCACTTCCCCAGAAATAATCCTTCTTATCGCTTTGCTATTTAGATCTTCTATTTATTACACAATTGTGTATTTACTCAGTCCTGTAAAGACATATAGTGTTTCAGTGTTGTTTATGTATGTGAATTTATTTATAGAAATTATACACGTGTCATTCTGCAGCAAGCCTTTTTTCTTTATAGCCATCACTATGTCTTTGGAGAGACTTCTGTGTTAGTGTACGTCTTCCTCAATCTTGTACTTGTGCATAGTATTCTAGAATAACTGATATATGATAGTTTACAAAAACATTCCCTCGTTGGGACAGCTATATTATTTCCAATATTTTAATATTATTAACCATTCTGCGATGAAATTCTTAACGATGCTGGGTCCCAGAGCACAAGCATTTACATTTGTAAGAGACTCTCTTAAATTTCTTTCCAAAGTGGTCATGTAAAATTATGTGCATGCTGGAAACTTATGAAAGTAAGTACCTGTTTCTCCACCTACTGGCCAGTTTGATACTGTGAAACTTAAATTTGTTCCAACTTGACTTTGTACCTTGATGCTAAGTTCTTACCTCTGAGACTGCCGATGACTCAGTCTGAGCAATGAATCTCTGTAGGCTGATACTCTACAGACTGGTAATGCTCCCGTCCCCACGCTCGTATCCTATGATCCCAGAATGCCTGCTTCTGTGAGTAGCCCTGAGTTGGTGTGGTCCATCTCTGAGAGAGTGGGCTTTCAAATTACTTTATATTAGGAAAAATAGACAGTGTACAGATTAGGAAAAAAAGAGTAAAATATGCACTTGAATTTCCTACTCTGAGAAATTATAAAATGAAGCTTTCCCTGATAGAACTGGGCAACTGAAAATATTAAACTAGGTAACAGGTTAGGGCTGGAGTTGAAACTTAGAAGGTAGAAGCAAAAAGGGGTCAATTAAGCCTTGAGAATGGGTGCGTTTCTAGGAAGAATTAAGTGTGGGAAGGAATAGTGGCAGAGGTGTAAAGATGATTCCCGAGCATGTCAATAGCTAAGAGGTGAGAGGAGGCAAAGAATCAGCACAGAGATGGAGAAGAGACAGACAAAAAGACGGAGGATCTACTGAATGCAGTGTCACAGAGCAACAGACAGAGTCACTGTCAAGGAGTGAGATGTACCTTGTCCCCGAGGCATAAAGGAGGAAACGGACTTAGAAAAATACCTTTCTGAGCAGAAGTCATTGTGGACAGTTGGTCCATCTAATGAATGGAAGGAGTAAATCCTACATTGTAAGTGAGCAATGAGGATAACTAAATGGAAGACACAGGTAGGCATGACAAGCATGAGAGCAAGGACAGAGATAGGGCAGTTGTTACAGAATGGCAGGTTCTGGTAAGTGTGTGTTTGCCTTTTAAAGGACATGTTGGAAGTAGTGGATAAGCAAAGAAAAATGTTGCTTTAATCAGAAGGCATAATTGCAGAAAGAAAACATCACAGGAGAAAGAATGTGGTCCAAAATGGAAATGAATGGAAATTTACTGATTTTTTACAAATGAGAAGACTCTAGAAAATCTTTCCAAGGGTTCTCAATAGGAATTCAGGATTGTTGACCTTAGTGTGATACTGACAATGAAATCCAGGTTTAAAGTATCTAGTTTCTTAGAATATGTTAATAAAATAATTTGTTGAATAAGTAAAAGTCTACAAAAATAGCACCATTAGCTGAATTTGGGGACTGAGGCATTTAAACTCTTGAGTTTTTAACCTAATTACTGAAATTTTGATGCATCTAGGGTGAGAAGGGACCTCAGTCTCCCACTAGGGAGGCCAGCTCAGGTCCTGGCCTGCATTTTTCCCTCAAGGCTGGTTCTGGAAAAAGATTCTATAACTCCTCTCAATGACCTCTCCTAGCATCCAACCAACTTTGTAGTCAGTACATTGTTCTTTCTGTATATTCTAAATATCTCCCTGGAGCAATGTAATTCCATTTCCTTAGTGAATATGGGAAATAAATAACATTTGTTGCCAGACTTAAAGTAAGATTGATGAGTTAAAATAAAAACTGGTGTTTCAATATCATGGTGTAGCTAAGACTTTTAAACTCTGATAGAATTGGGGAGGGAATTCGGTTGGGAGCGTGTCTCTCAACTCCAGGGTGCTGGGGGGAACAAGGCTGCCGATGCAGGATGGAGGTTTCAACATCAGACCAGGATACAGTCCAGCCCCTTCGTTCTGGCTCATTCTGTCCCCTCTCTGTTTCAGTGGATGTTGGAAAGACGTAGATGATGTCTCTGTTCTGGTAGTCTGGCAGAAGGAGAGGGTATCTGACTTCCAATTTGGCAACAAATGCAGCCACAGTACTTGCTTTTTCAAAACTGCCAGCGCTGGGTCCATGACCAGCTCTGTGGGTTCGTTGCATGACCATGGCTACAGAGTGGCCGCTGCCCTCTTTACACTAGCCCTTACATCCTGGAAGAGTCATATCTAGTCACCTTTCAGGGTTCTTTTTTTTTTTCCTGGCAAAAAATAGTTTAGTTCCTTCATCCTTCCCTCAAAAATAGGCATAATCATTTTTGTTATTTCAAGATAATTAAAACTAAACTCTAAAATAAGGTTTCTAATAATAACCTGATTAAAGTCAGAGCAACTTTATTATACTTTCATATTATACCTAAATAATTCATTGAGGCTCTAACTACTACTTGTAAAATTAAATGACTGCTTTAATAATCTGTGTTGACTCTGTGGACCAAATGACAGATATAAGATAATTCTTACCTTATAAGATAATATTAGTCAGAGAAAGGTGTAACAATAAGCTTTTAGACCATGTCTGAAAGACACAAAAAATAGATAAGACAGAAATAAAGGTTAATTTATCCAGAAATTTCAAAGGGAAAGGCCTTTATTATTACTTGATTATTTTTTTGCATATTAAAAGGAACTTTTAATTTCCTTTTTATAAATCCAATCTTTCTTGGTACCCTATAGTTATAATTGCAATACAAACTATTGAAAGGCTCTTAGGTAAGTACACTGAGAGTTCCCAGCGTCTGGAGGACGTGTTTGAGTCTGGCGCAATCCAGGGATATAGTAAGGAATAAGAAACTTACACTGAATGGTGGACGGGTAGTTCTTCATCTCAAGACCAAAAGACACTGGAGCATTTCAGTTTCATACAGTAAACCCGCATCATCATCAACAACAAAACTTTATTGACTGTCTGGTGTTTTTAGGGCACTGGGCCATGCAATAGGGAGTCCAAGAAATCAGATGACAACTCTCACTCTCAGAGCCATCCAAACAGATGTCAGTGTGAGACAGCAAATGCTGAATGTCATGACTCACTCCTGACTGTGAGGCATTCTGGGAAGTCAGTGGTAGAAGCTGACAAGGAAGGAGAGTCTGGACAGGACTCGAACAAGCAGAGCTGCTCCTTGATGGGGAACTAACTGTCCATTTTATCGTGTTCAATGAGATAGGACAAAATGGGCAGGTTTCATATTAGCTCAAATATTCATGGAGATCTCATTTAATTAGAGTTTTTTTGTGCAGTGGGGAGGTACAAATAAACATGACTCAGACCTACTCTGTGCTGGTTGTTGAGGATACAAAGTCAAATAAGGCAAATCTCTTACGTTACTGCAAGTACTGTAAAATAATAAGTAATGTCAGAAAAGGGGAGCTATATAAATGGTGGCAGTATCCTCTGTGAGTGAAGTCTGCTGGGAGTGAGTCTCCCAGCAGACAAGAGCTTAGCAAGATTCTGGGGTCACAGTGAAGTGGCTTGAGATACAGAGCTGGGCTCCATTTTCCAAAAAAAGTGGAGAGCTGAGGAAAAATCTGAAGCAGAAGCTCAGTAATATGGACCACGCTAGTACTCATGGAGTAGAGAAGAGCTGCAATTCAATGACCATGTTGGTATACAAACTTGCACTCATTAGGCATCTGGCCTTTGGTGACAAGACTGATTTTACATCTGGTGATTTCCAGTGTGTTACTTGCCTTAGAGAGTGGTGTCTTGGGATCTGGGATTATTGCTGAGCAGGCCTGTGGCACACAGTGAGTCATTTGACCACAGAGGGGAGGGGATCACATTTTGTTACTAAATAAGTAGTAGCCAGGGTGCCCATAGAGGAGGAGCCTGAACTTGTAAAGAAAGGGTTCAGGAAGAAGTGACATTTGAGGTGGGTCACAAAAGAAAGAGGTGGGACTTTGATATGGAGAAAAGAGTAAGGAAAGCATTCAAGGCAGGGAAGCAGTATGAACAAAGCACAAGAGGAGACTTCAGCTGGACATAGTATTTATGGGGAAAGTTGAGTACATCAGCTTGGCTGGATCCGAGGGTTTGTCTAAGGAAATAATAATCAAGTAGATTGGAAAAGTGGGTTGGAGCCAAATTATAATAGATATTGAAATATCAGGCTAGGTATTGGACTGTATCTTATGAATTATGGAGAACATTGATTTTGTGTTTAATTTTGGAAGTGAAAGTCTAACAATAGTTTGAGAAGACTAGTCTGATATCAGTGTGCATTTGGATAAGGCAGAGGTGAGACTGAGAGTGACCATCACCGTGAGAGCCTGGAAACCAGAAGCAGCAGTGGGAAAGCAAAGGGCGAGTCTGGAAGACATTGCAGAAGACACTCAATAGGAGGTGTTGAGAATGTCTCCAGAGTTTTATATTTAGGAGGCTGAAAAATGATGGAACCATTGCCTGAAATAGCAAAATCCTGAGGAGAAGCTGGTCTGGTGGGAAAATGATTAGCTTGGATTTAGACATGTTAAACTGGGGTGATAATGCAACTTCTTAGGGAAGTAGCCCAACAGACAATGATAAATGCTAGGTCTGAAATTCAGTGAAGAGATTAGTGCTCAAGATGTGTGTCTGTGTGTGTCTGAGAATCCTCCTGATAGAAATGAAGGGTTAAACCCTGAGAACAGTTGCTTCTCCAGGAGATTGTGCAGAAAAGTGACTCTCCACCCAGGCCACGTGTCAAAACCATGGTGCAGGTGCAGCTGTGGAGTGGCCTTCTTTCTTGACCATGGGATTCTGGTGGCCAGGGGGAGGGACCTACAATGATGGGGTCCCACTTCCCATACCATAAAGACTGGCCTGATACCCAGTCTGGGCAACTGAAGCTCTCACCCCCTGGATATAGTGACTGGTCCAAAGTAGGGATGGGACTCAGTGTCCTTTTAGTATTTAGTCTGGAGACTGAGGTAAAGAGGGCCTAGCTCTTTCTCTAGAATGACTCTGTAGATGGTGAGAACCAGAAGCTCCCTGTAGCCCTCTTTTCTACCACATAAAGAAAGCCTACCTGACAATGAAGCCACCACGGTGGGAAGCAAAGACAGAGTCCTACTGACATCATTCACACCCCTGGAACCAGCCATTCCTGAACATAGTCCTAGCACATCTGCCCACGCAAGCGACCCCTTCCTGTTGAGGCCATCATGCGGCACTGGCGGGGTGGGGGGGGGCGTGGGAGAGCGCTGACAACGGCTGCCTGACTTCAGCTGGCTAAGTCATCTCACACATTTGTCTGTTTAGATCTTTGTGATGATACAACGGTTCTGCATCTTGATGGTACTGGTAGTGACGCAAATCTACACATGTGATAAAATGACGGATCTATACATACATTGGATCAGGGTCAGTGTCCTGGTTTTGATGTCGTGCTCTGGTTATGTGAGATGGAGCTCTTGGGTGAAGATGGGTAAAGGTCCAGAGAACCTCTCTGTATGTCTTTTCAACCTCCTGTAAATCTGTAATTATTTTAAAATTAAAGGCTTAAAAATTGTTGTTTATAAGAGACACACTTAAATATAAAGATACAAAAAAGTGGAAAGTTAAAGGATGAGGAAATATATCCCTTTAATTTACTAGGAAGCTATCTGATAGCATAAACTCAAAATATATAAAACAAAAATTGACTCAATGAAACGAAAAAACAAACTCACAATCATAATGGAAGATATTAAATAACTTTTCCAATAATTAATAGATCAAACTATTAAAAATTTAATAATAATGTAGATCAGTATAGGATAATAAATTATCCTATAGATAATTCTACAACTATAGAATGTATAAATTTAGGAAATCAACTCCATGCTGGGCCATAAAGCAAGTTTAAACAATTTTCAAAGGACTAGAAATGTTCTGACTTTATTCTTTCATTACTGTACAGTTAGAAATCACAAACAACAGGTAACTAGAAAATTCCATGATTGGAAATTGATAAAAACATACTACTAAGTGCTAATGTGTCAAATAACTCATACTATAAATTTTAAAATATTTATATTGGGTAATATAAAAGCAATTCTGTATCTAAAGTTGTTTGATGAATCTTAAGTATTACCTAGAGGGGGATTTTGAGCCTTAATTATTTACGTAGGGCTAAATCAATTAGCATAGTCTCCAAATTATGATGTTAGCGAAAGAACCACAAAGATAAAAACCTCAAAGAAAAAATATAGGAAGAAAATAATAAAGATAAGAATAGTAATTAATGAAATGGTAAGCAAACTGACAATAGAAAGGATTGACAAAAGTAAAGCTAGCTTTTTGAAAGAGTAATAACTTTCTCAAGCCTTTAGCAAACTTTTGGCTATTAAGAAGAACTTTATGCCAATATACTCCAAATAGAGCACATAAAAAATTCCTAGAAAAACTTATGTTAAGAAACTAAGATAAAATTCTTTCACAGAGAAAAAATATCAACTCCAGATGGCTTTGAGGCAATTTTATTGAACACTAAAAAAAAAAAAACCCTAACTGTAAGCAAGTTATTCCTGAATATAGATAAGGAGGGGAATATTCCTGATTTAACTTATGACACCAGCATAATTTTGACAAGGATGGTACAAGAAAGGAAAATTATAGGGCAATCTTGTTTATTAGGATACATGTGAAACCCGAAGACATTAGCAGTCAAAATCTAATTATGCAGGACTCTTTCCCTACAGTAACCACGTGGGGAAAGACACGGAAGTGAAGGGCTTGCCACTTGTATTTGAGAAACACAACATAGGGTCGCCGGCTCAATTTCCAGTCAGGGCACATGCCTGGGTTGCGGGTCAGGTCCCCAGTGAAGGCCATATGAGAGGCAACCATACATGCTGTTTTCTGTCCCTCTCTGTCTCCCTCCCTTCCCCTCTCTCTAAAAATAAAAAGAAAGAAAGAAACACAACATATTTCATTACAGACACAAATGCCCATTATGGTCTGTATTGCACTGTGAAATAATATTTGAAAAAAATTTATTTGAATTCAAATTAGAGAACATTTCCAATAATATCATGGTATCATCCTTTCAAATGAGTCAGTTGCTCTATATAATATGCAATAAACACAACCCATATAATGCCTTCCAAAAAATCTAACTACGGAAGAAAATGTTACTGTATTATTACTAAGCTGGGTTTGTTACTTCTATGAAAGGTTGAGTTAAGAAAACAAGTCAGTGTAATTTTTCATATTATCTGCTTAAAGGAGAAAAATTATGTTTTTAACAGATAAAACTATTTGATACAATTTGACAGCTATTCAATCTAAAGTTTATAAGCAATCTAGGGAAAAAAAGAAAAATTACTGAAACCCTGAAAACATATCCTTTAAGATCAGAAAAACAACAAAAGTGCCTGCCATCACTATTTGCATTTAACATTGAATTAGAGATCCTAGCCAACATGATAATACAAGAAGAAATGAAAAGAATAAGGATTGGAAAGGAATTATTCTGTCTATATAGAAAACCTAAAATTATCCACAATTAAATTGTTATAATTCAAAGAAGTAAAACATGCTCATACTGAAAAAATAGATGACATAAAAGAAGAAGATTATTATCTATAATGTTAATGCCCAGAAACGACCAGAGGCAACATTTTGGTGTATTTTCCTTTAATCTTTTTTCTATGTCATTAAAAATATTTTATTTTTTACACATTTAACATTGTATTACATTTATGTAGTTTTGTAGCCTTGCTTTTCATTTCAGCCTTGTATTTTTCCTTGGTTTTAAAAAATTATTTATAAATCATTTTATTGACTTACAATATGCTGTTATATGTATGATGATTACTTAATCTTTCCCCCAAATGTTTAGGGAATTTTCAAATGTTTCATTGTAAATAACTTTGTGGTAAAGACCTTTGTCTTCATTTCACAATATGTCCTTATGAAACATTCTAAAAAATGTAGCCTACTTTTATTACCACAATATACTAAAGACAGTGGTCCATTATAGTCCTTTAAGACCACACATGTCCTAATGACCCTTAATAAATATTACCAAAATTGCTTTCCAAACTGTGTCAGATTAATTAAACTGAAACCAGGTGTGTTTTCAACTTATGAAACCCAATAATCATTTAATATTATTTGGATTTAATTTGAATATCATGTGTCTTTGACAATAGGAATTTTTTAAGGGACATTATTGTTTAAAGCAGTTTTAGATATAGAGCAAAACTGAAAGGAAGATAGATTTTGGATATGCCCACAGCCCCGACACATGCACAGCCTCCCTCATTATCAAATATTCCCCACCAGAGTGCTACATTTGTTATAACTGACGAACATACATGATAGACATTTACATGTTCTTCTACTCCATATTACCTTGCTTACTGGTGAGGTTGAATATTTTTCATGTTTCTGATCTACTTGTACTTTTCAGCATGTTATATATTCTTTTTCCAGTTTATATATGGCAGATTCAAGTATCCAATTTACATATGGTAGTTAAAGCATCTTGAGATTATAGTAAGGATATTATCACTTTTCTGTATTTGTTGTAAATTGCTTTCCAGTTTTAATTTTTACTTTCTACTCACAAATAATTTTTGTTTTCTTTCTGATTATGTAAGATGTATGGTAAGAAGAATTAATTATTATTGTATTTAATCTGCATTTCCATATAGGAAATCCCTATTTATAACTTTTTTATGGTTACTTCTTTGGTTTTCTGCCACTGTTCCTTCTTATTAGGGTCGTTATCTGAAACTTGTGAAATGATCAAAACTGATATGATAACCAAGTCATCTGGGGCTTCCTTAAACACTGGGCCAAGAATTCACCTCCATTTCTATTTCCTGTCTCAACTTATGATCAGTAATACTGTCTAACTGAGCTAATACAACAAGGATATTGCCAGATAACAATGTAGTGCAAAGAACAAAATTAGCAATAGAAATTTCCTGAAATTAAAAATTTAAAAATAGAAATTCCTCTCCTATTATTAGATTCCCTTCAGGAAACTTAAGCTCCCCTCCAAGTTAATTTCCCCCTCTAGTTCTTATTCTGACAATTAAATTTTAGTAGCTTCTAATTAATACCTCCTTAAACCAATCCTAAATCTCTCTTGTCTGTATATAGCTTGAGAAGCCTTATTGTATTCTAGGTAAAGATAAATTACAAGAGACCCATACCAACATATGCTTGCAAGATATTTCAAATATTAGGATAATTTTTTTTTGCCAGAACAAAGGTCAGAAAATAGGTGAATTACAAAGTAACAAAAATCAGGCTGACCTGAGATTATTTTTGCAATATTAAATACCAGAGGACAATGAGTAATGTCTGTAAAGTCATAAATGAGAAAGAATTTTAACTTCCAAATTTTATACCCAACTCAGCTATGTTTTTTGTAGAAGAGTAAAAGAAAAACATTTTTTAAATGTAATAGCATAGTTTTTTTTCTTGAAAACTAAGATTTTTATTTTTTTTACATTTTTTTTATAATTACTTTATTGTTGTTCAATTACAGTTATTTGCAACGTCTCCCCTCCCCTCCTCCCTTCCCTTCCAACCCCTCCACTCCCCAAGCCTCCCTCCTCCCCCTTAGTTCTGTCCATGTTTTCTTGATACAATTTTTGATAGATGAAGTAGAGTTAAGAGCTCAAGAGTGGGAAAGTATAATAAACAATTGAATCTAAAAAACAACTAAGCAAACAAGCAGAACAGAAACAGAATCACAGATGTGGAGATCATTTGGGGAGTTATCAGTGGGGAGGGGGGAGGGGAAGAATGGGAGCAAAGGCGCGGGGACAAGAAGTACACATTGATAGGTACTGATTAGGCAGGCGGAGGTTAAGAACAGTATAGGAAATGGAGTAGCCGAAGAACTTACATGCATGACCCATGGATGTGAACTAAGGGGGGAGATTGCCAGAGGGAACCGGGTCGGGGGGACCAGATAGAAGAAGGCAAAGGGGGAAAAACTGGGACAACTGTAATAGCATAATCAATAAAAATTATTTTTTTAAAGTGGGAAAGTATAGAAAATAAAGCTAAATGTGATTGTCGCAGTTGATACGGTTATGCAACTAACTTCTTTAATTCCATAGTTGTAGGAGTTTTATTCAGCTGGATTTCAGGCAGTTCTGAATGATGGTTGTTACATAGTTTAGTTGTAATTTTGATGTGTCTGTGGGAAGTGGAGAGTACTGTATTTACCTATGCTGCTATCTCGACTGGAAGTCCAACTAAACTTGAAATAGGCAATATGTGGTATAAATACAACATAATAGCAATAATCTAGACCTCAAGCCTCAGACTTTGTTAACCAACTGAGAACTATGGATCTAAAAATAATGGGGGTGAGCCCTGGCTGGTGCAGCTCAGTGGATTGAGCGTGGGCTGGGAACCAGAGGGTCCTGGTTCTATTCCCAGTCAGAGCACATGCCTGGGTTGCGGGCCAGGTCCCCATGAGGGCCATGTGAGAGGCAACCATACATTGCTGTTTCTCTCTCCCTTCTCCTCTCTCTAAAAATAAATAAATAAAATATTAAAAAAAAAAACAATGGGGGTGATCACTGAAACCAACCCAAACAAAGGTAGAGGTAAGCAACTGGTTATTAACTTATCTTCAAAAAGAAGTTATATAGTATAAATGTAACACACAGTGATAATCTAGATCTCAAATCTCAGACATTGGTTATGAAAAACTGAGAATTAGTAGGGAGTTAAAATGTGCTACAACAATGGCATGCCAAGACAGAGAAAGTAGTATTTATCAATGACATTGTTTAGAACTGCTGGTGCATGGTAGTAATAAAAAGCATGATAATTCCTTCCTTCCTTCCTTCCTCCCTTCCTTCCTTCCTTCCTTCCTTCCTTCCTTCCTTCCTTCCTTCCTTCCTTCCTTCCTTCCTTCCTTCCTTCCTTCCTCTCTTTTAAAAATAGTATTTGCACCCTGGCTGGTGTAGCTCAGTGGATTGAGCGCAGGCTGGGAACCAAAGGGTCCCAGTTCGATTCCCAGTCAGGGCACATGCCTGGGTTGCAGGCCAGGTCCCCAGTGAGGGCCATGTGAGGAGCAATCATACATTGCTGTTTCTCTCCCTCTTTGTATCTCTCCCTTCCCCTCTCTCTAAAAAAAAAATAAATAAATAAATAAATAAAATATTTTTTTTTTAAATAAAAAAAAATAGTATTTGCCAGGAACTCCAATAACCTGTTAACCAGTGGTGGTGATAGAGGTCAGTCTCATTTTATTTCTAATTTTATAGGGAACATATTTAAAGTTAGTTTATTATGTGAAATTATGCTGTTGGTTCACCAAGCTGTGTGAGGTCCCTTCATTTCTTAAACTTTTATGAATTTTAAATAAATACTACTTACCTTTGTCAAAGACTTTTTTGCATATTTACCACAATTATCTCAGTTTTATATATCAATGTATTAATAGGGTGAATTAAATGGATAGATTTTTTTGATGCTACACCATACTTACATTCTTGGGATAAACTGTAATTTTGAAATGTACTAGTGGATTTAGGTATTTTTAAAGGTTTTATACCCCAATTCTTAAGTAAAATTAGTATATACTTTTTTCTTTTTCTACTGCTATTATATGATTTTTTAAAAGATTTTATTTATTTACTGTTAGAGAGAGAGGAAGGGAGAGAAAAAGAGAGGGAGAGAAACACCGATGTACAAGAGACACATCAGTTGGTGGCCTCTCTCATGCCTCTTTCCAGGGACCTGGCCCACAACCCAGGCAGGCACTCAATCCACAGAGCCACACCAGCCAGGGCTATCAAGTGATTTTGGAATCGTGATTACTCTAGCCCTCTGCAATAAGCTGATCTGTTTTGTACAGCTCATCTGTTAAACATTTTCAGCCTGTAGCTTTTTGGAAGGAGAGATCTTTGGCCACCATTTCAATTTCTTTAATGTTCACTTACTTGTTTCAGTTTTATTTTTCTTATTTTATCAAATTTGTTACTTTATATTCTCTTAAATGAATCTATTTAATCCAGGATCAATTGAGCAAATTACCAATTGGATGTATTCCAAGAGGTTGCAGTACTATGGGATACTTTAGTGATTAACTGGCATTCCATCATTCATAGTAACTACTATAAAATGTAATTATATATCAGCATTAGTTTCTCCCTTACTCTGTCTTCACAAGCAATATCAGAGTCCATACCACAACAGAATTCAGCGCTTTAGTATGTTGAACTTCAAAAAAAAGTCCAGTTATTTTGCCAGCAAAAATGGGTTTATTCCAGAACAGCAAAGAATTGCAACTTGGAAGAAACAAGCTGTGGCAAGTCATAGGCAAGTCAGGCAAAGGAAAGAAACATTTTATGGAGAAAAATGAAGAAGTTGGCAGGGGTTGATTTGAACGAAACTCCACAGGAATTAGGTGAGTTCAAGGAGATGATGGTTTCTCACTGGCTGAGTTGCTGGGGTAGTGGACTTTTTTAGGACCTGTGTCTGTTGGGGCCCATAATGAATGATTCTTTCCTGTTGACAGCTCTTGTCGGGGTCTGTAATTGACAGTTTCCTGTCGTTCACACGGAGTGGTACTGTCTGAGAGCTCCCCCTCCTGGCCTCCCCAGTGTATTTTAGTGAGGTTTCCGTTTATTTTCACCAGTGTGGTAATGTTAGATAGGACAGAGAACTCCAACTGAAGAATCATGTGGTAAATCAGAAAAAAAAAAAAAAAAAAATGTGAAGTGCCTAGATTCTAAATAAAAGTAAAAGGAAAGGCACACTTAGAATTACAGCAGAGTCAGAAAAAAAGACTCCAGGATTGAGGCGAAGACCGGAAAGCCCGGGACCAGGATGGAGGGAAGGCATCTGTGGTCTCCCTCAGGGCCAGGGCTGTGTTTATCCTGATCTTTCCATCCCCAGGTCCAGGCACAAGTACCTGGGGGAGGGGGGGTGTTAACCTTGATTTAATGGATAAATTGAAGGATCTTTCAGAGAGGGAGAGATGGAGATAGAACCACAAAAGTGGGCGCAGAATAGGTTTTGTGTAAAGAATTCTTGACTAATGGCCTGTTTTTCTGTAAAGAGGACAAAATCCATACAGAGAAGAGGCATGAGGTTCATAGATTAAGTGTTTGTCCAGTAAGATTTTAAAGCAATGAGCTTTGACTACACTCCCTGAACCATGAGCTCTGCTGGTCTGAGGTCTGCATTCCCTGAACCAGGAGCTCTGCTGGTCTGAGGTCTGCTTCTTGCGTCCTAAGAAGTTTAGACATTAGCGGCACCAGGGTTAATGTCAGGCTCTCAAGGACCTGCAGCCCAGGGCCGGACCTCTCCAGCCCGGGGCTTGGTCTGGGGCGCCTGGTGAAGTCTGACCGCAGGCCAGCTGGAAGCAACTCCTATGACTGGCCCGAAGAGCCACATGCCATGCCCATCCCCGAGGCTTTCCTGGAAGCTGTGGGCTGCCACCTTCCAGTCCCGGAGGAGAGGTAGGGGTGGTGACTCTGAGAGCTGCTTCTACCTAGCCCCCGGGCCTCTGCTGCCGCCCCCCTGCAGGTCCTCGTTAGTAAGTGCAATGGTTTTGGAGTCCAGGGCTTACTAAGGGGAAAACCTTGAACTAGTGTGGCAATGTCAGCATGTATGTTTCCTGCCACCAACGCTACTCCCACCCCACTTTAAATTTTTCTTTATCTTTGGTTTTCAACAGGTTGACTATGATGTGCCAAGTTTGTGTGTGTATATTTATTCTTCTTGTGGTTTATGGATATCCTTGATATGTGAGTGGATATCTTTAATCGTCTTTGGGAAATTTTTGGCCATATCTCTTTAAATTTTTGTTTCTGATTAATTTTCTTTCTCCTTTCTTTTTTGGATTCCAATTACTTGCATGTTAGACTTTTTCTTGAGTGTATTTTTTTTTCCCTATCATGCTCATGGTTGAAGGAATTAGCTGTAGATAGATGGTTGACAGGTGCTCACTGAAGAAGTATAAGAAATATAAGGTGAATTCTGCTTATTCCATTTTTTCCATAAGGAAGGTCATTTGAGAATGACAAAGATAGAGATCATGGTATTTGGAGAATATAGTAAATTTATCGATCCATAAAACCTTTATCAATAGCCAGTTATTATACTAAAAGCTGGGATACAAAAAATGAGTAAGAGAGTTACTTCAAGGGGTTCACAGAGGGATGGGGGAGAGGGTATTTAATACAACATGTAATTATAATAATTATGGAAGGTGATGGAATACAGATATGCCCTTGATATTATGTGAGCATGGAGGAGGGACATCAAATCTGGAATCAAATCATTGCCTGGAGTGATGGTAGAGTTACTGCTTTGGAAGAAGTGAAGCTTTAGCTAAATTTTAGTAGAAGAGTAGGAGTTGGGGAAGAAGTATAAATGGAATCCTCAGCAGATGGCCTCTGTGAGAGTAAACATTTGGAAGCCTGAAGCAACATAATGCTGAGAGAAATACTCAGGCACAAAATGAAAGATGGGGTTGGAGAAACGAGTGCCCAGGAAGGTAGCGCCAGCTGAGCTGAACAGAGGAGGTGAACAATCCTGTTTTACCAGCTGACAGGTACTGAGAGAGCACTTGGGAGCTGACAAACAGGATTGTTCAAGTAAGCTGGAAAATTTTGATCGAACCCAGGTTTGGATTTGCATGGCAAGATTTTTATTGGTGCTTGAAATGAGAAGTATTTTCAGAAGTGGTTAAGATCACGGACTTTGAGTTACCTGTACTTGAATCTGACTCCTGGTTCCACAGTGCTCTAGTTAAGTGATCTTGAAAAACAGCACTAATCTGTCAAAGCTTCAGTTTTATCAGATTTAAAATAAGGAAAATAATGGTACTTACTTCCCAAGATATTTGTAAGACTAAACAAGATAAATGCATAAAATGAATCACATAATATAATAAGCACTCAATTACATTTTGGCTATTTTTATTAAAGTGAACAGCTAGTAGGCAAAGAAAAAAAGGGTATTTGAACTATGTGTGGAAGGTGTGGGATTTTGATGAGAAGAAAGGGGTCTGGCATTATTTGCCTATACGGAAATCATTAGGGAATATAGGTAGAGGACGACATTGATAGAGACTATGTCTGTCCATCCGCCCCACCTTAGGGATATGCAGGGGTGGGCAAAGTAGGTTTACAGTTGTGAGTATGCAAAACAGAGTTTATTCTTGTACTGTTATTTATTAATTATTGTATTTTCCATATAAACATATATGGTATATATTATATATAAGAGTTAATAGTGATTATAGGTGGATGGTACAGAAGGTTTTTACTTTTTCCAGTGTGCCTTTCTAAATTTTATACAATGAACTAATGGAATCATTGAGTCCCATTGTTTCATAATTGGTTCCTACAGGTTCATCATACTATACCTTCACTTAAAAAAACCTGATAAATTTTGAGCATTTCTCCATGTTATGAAATAATCTTTTTTATTATGGTAAAATATATATAACATAAAATTTATCATTTTAATCACTTAAAATATACAGTTCAGTGGTATTAAGTATACTCACACTGTAGTGCATTAAATAATCTTTTATAACAATACTTTTAATGATTGCATAGTATTCCATTCAATGAATGATGTTTTATTTTTTAACAAATCTATTATTAGATATTTAAGTTGCTTCTGATTTTTTTTTGTTATTTCAATAAAGCTGGACAATGAAAGGGGCTTGGAGAGGCTGATGTGGGGAACAAATGGAATTTGAAATATTTTAGCCAGATATTAAGAAATGTCTGTTGTAAGAGTAGGCAGGATGGCAAAGCCAAATAGTTAAAGGGAATGATTACATATAATCCTACCATCTGTTCCATCCTCCTTCCCAACTCTAAATGATGACAGAGAAGATAATGAATGAAAGGAAAGAGGCAAAAATTAGTTCCAGGATTTAACTGCCCCTTTCCACATTTATCCACTTGCGGTGTTCTTTGTTTTGTCTGCCACAAAGCTCTGAATGCATTGCCATTAGAATTTAGAATCTAGAGACATTCCACATTTAAATCCAGCAAATGTGGATTTAAATGGATAATTAATGTGGATTTAAATGGAGCTGCGACTGCTGAGCACTCCGTGTGGTAGCAGCCCAGTCTGAGCTCTTTCGCCTTTGACCTCCCTTTGGAAGGAATGTATAGATTTGTTCTAAGTGATGTTAGTTTCAGTTTGTTTTGTTTGACATTCTAGTTATATCATCAATCTATGTTTGATTGATTTCACTTTCTTTTTATAGGCCTTTCTGGGGTGGGTCCTGTCATGCTTTCAGGTGTCATCCACATTGTAGCATGTATCAGTACCTTCTTTCCTTTATTGCTGATTAATATTCCATTGTATGGATAACAATAATACAGTTATTCATTTACAAGTTGATGGACATTAGGGTTGTTTCAACGTTTTGGCTATTATAGATACCACTGCTATGAAAATGCATATACCGGTGTTTGTGTGGATGTATGTTTTCATTCCTCGTGGGTATAAATTTAGGCATAAGATTGCTGGATTAGATGATTATTCTACTTTAATTTTTTGAGAAACTAAAGTGATTCATATCACGGTATTCTCACCCAGAGTGTTCGAGGGTTTTAACTTTTCTACTTCTTGCAACACTTATTTATTTTTTAATAATAGCCATCCTAGTAGGTATGAAGTGGTATTTTATTGTGGTTTTGATTTGCATTTCCTTGATGGTTAGTCGTGTTGAGCATCTTTGCATGTATTCATTCACCATTTGTATTTGTCTTTTGCAGAAATGTCTAATCATATCCTCTGCCCTTTGAAAAACTGGGTTATTTGTCTTTTTATTATTGAGTTATCTGGCTCTTTTAGATTCAAGTCTTTTTATCAGAGATATGATTGGCATGTCTTCTCACATTTTGTGATTTTCCCCTTTGCTTTCTTTATGGTGTTGTTTGAAGCACAAACGTTCTTAATTTTTAAGAAGTCCAACTTTTTACTGTGGTTTTGTTGTTGTTGTTGTTATATCTAAGAAATCAGTGTCTAATGCAAGATTACAAAGAGTTATGTCTGTGCTTCTTCCAAGAACTTTTCAACAGATTTAGCTCCCACCTTTGGGTCTTTGATCCACGTTGAGTTATTTTCTGTGTGTGTATGGTGGAACGCAGGGGTCCAACTTTCTTCTCTTGTCTGTGGATATCCAGTTATTCTAGAACCATTGTTGAAAAGACTATTTTTCCCCATTGAATTGCCTTGTTACCATTGTCTGATATCAATTTACCATAAATCTAAAGGCTTATTTCTAGGCTCTCGGTTGTATTTCATTGATCTGTCAGTCTGTCCTTACTGGCAATACCACACTGTCTTGATTGCTGTAGTTCTGTAGTAACCTTTGAACTCAAGAAATGTGATTTTTTCCAACTTTGTTCTTATCTTTCAGTGTTTGTTTTTGTTTTGAGTTGTTCTGAGTCTTCTGTATTTCTAAATGAATTTTAGAATTGGCTTCTCAATTAAAAAAAAACAGCTGGGATTTTGAGATGGATTGTGTTGACAGTTCCAGTCCCGTTGGATGTGTGGGATCTTGTGGCCCAAATGACAGTGAAGTATTCGTGGTAGTATGGGCCTGGTGAAGAACCTTTTCTTGTTCTGGTGCCACTTGATACTGGCAGCTTTTTGGGTCATTTTGTGAGTGGGTCAGAGCAGCACACCCAAATAATTTTTGGAGGTATGTAACCTCCAAAATTTGAAGAGGACCCATGAGGATGTGCCTGTTTTTCAGTGGTAGGTGGCTCAGATACGACATCTTATTCTTCACCTTGGAAGAGATAGCTACATCTTGGCTTGCTGCAGACCACTGGACCCCTAGAAATTTTACTGAGGAGGAATGTCTCTGAATTTCTGTTTAATTCCGTTTGTGTTAGAGAACTCCCTAAATTAGAAATTAGACTCCTTGGAAGGTTTAGTAGAAAGAATACAGCCTCAAGAACTAGACATATCTGGATTTGACTCCTGGCTGTAACACTCGTTTTAGGAAAGTTACTTCACCTCCATTAGCTCAAATTTTCTTGTCTATCAAATGGGTGTGGTCATAGAAGTCTTTCAGGGTTGTTGTGAAAGGAAGATACTCTATGCAAAGCACCTTGATAGTCTCTGGCTTATACAGGGTGGGGCAAAGTAGGTTTACAGTTGACTCTATGGAAAATAATACAATAATTAATAAATAATACAAGAATAGACTGGGTTTCCTGTACTGGCAACTGTAACCCTACTTTTGCCCTACCCTGTACTTAGCATTGAACACATTAAATTCCTCCTTCATCTATTTAGAATCGCCTTCACAAATGTATGGGTAGAAGGTGATTTTCTGTCTGCAGCTGCCTGCAGCTGCTGATTGCTCAGAGCAGGTTGACTGTGGTGCTTTTTACACAGCATCAGCTTGGCTAAGCTGGAACTAGGTTCTCAGAATCCTTTCCTTATGTGGTGCCATTGTAGTGGTTTTGTACCATGCCACTAAGGTGGAAATACTTCTCCCAGAATTTCCTTTCCTGTATGGTGTCACACAGAGTTGGCCAAAAGGGAAATTTGCATGAAATTTGCAAGGCAGAAGTGAAACAATTGCCATTACACTCTCAAAGTCTGTGTGGTTAGAGGCAGGAAGCAGCTGACATAGAGGGGCCAGCAGGTGCCAGTGTGTTCTTGTTCTTCCCTGATCTGCATTCAGCTCTTCTTCTTGACTGCCGGTCCTCTGACCAAGAACATCTGCCGGCCCCCACCCACCCTTTGGCTGTGGGTTAACAGAAATAGCTGCATGGAGTCAATGGCTTTACAGAACCCAGCTCCTCTTTGTGATCCCACGTTAATGGCTGGATGTGCTCAGCTCCTACACTTCCCTGAAACTTCCCTGTTCTAATATTTTAGGAGGATTTTTTCTCTAGGACCTTTAATTCCCCAGCTCTTCCCACAATTGTGTAATGTCTTATTCCTACAGTAAATTCCTTATTCCATAATACAGCACACACGGTGTTTTTCTCTCCCTGCTTGAACTCTGACTGATACATTGACAAAAGGCTTTGCTCTCCCATACAGTGGCCAGCTCTTAGCCTTATGCCCCTACTGAGCATTCAAAGTGTGGCTCATGTACATTGAGACATACTGTGTGGAACAAATACAAGGTTTTGAAGACAATACAAAAAAGACTGTAAATATCTCATTAATTCTAAAATAATTTAATGTTGATTATATGTTAAATGATAACATTTTAAGTATATTGGGTTAAAAGCATTATTAAAATTAATTTAGTGTTTCTTTTTATATTTATTTATTTTAGTAGAATCTTTTTTGTTCAGAAAATAAAATAAAACAAAACAAAAAATAAAATGTTTTCCAACCACTGGTAGGAGGAAGTGTCTGTCCATCCTGCCTTGGTCCCCAGCTCAGAAGATTTTGACAGCAATAGGGAGGGGTGTAGGGCAATGGCCCCCTCGAATAAAAATGGTATACGTGTGTATGGGGAGGAGAGGGGTGCAAAAGCAGTGGGGAGCGGAGGAGGAAGGGACAGACAAGGTATGTACTGGCACGCAGTAGGTGGGAGACCAGTTCATAACGTTTCCTGGTGGTCGTACCATCGTGGACATCTTCCATGCCCGCCAGCGGGACTAGTGTCCTGGTAGTCATGGTGACAGTGACGTTGAAGGTGCTGTGGGTACGATGGTCCACAGTAAATTCCCCATCCTGAAACCGCGACTCCCGGATGACAGAACATTTCCCGCCCCCAAGGGGCAGCTTGTTTATGAACAAACTTTGCCAGCCAGGACATCAACCTCAGCTGCCATGATGCTGACTAAGGTTTTCCGGGGAGGGGCCCAGACCGAAGGCGAGCTCTTATAGCCCAGGAGGGACGAGTCCTGACAGGTCCCATGTGCCACAACTTTGTCGATGTCAGCGGGTGACCCGGCTATGGCACTTTCACCAGGCAGAGCTCTCGGAGCTGCTGCCATGCTGCCTCGGGCTGGTGGGCTGGAGGTGGAGAGCTGGAGGGGTCCTGCCACTGCAGGACCACGGGTCTGCTAACTGTTTCTTTGTGCTTCAGATGTGGCTATTAGCATTTTTAAAATTACGAATGTGGCCCACAGTGCTAATCTAACCTTTCTGTTTGCCGTGTATAATGTGCACCCACGTTTTGGGCCAGAACTTTCAGGAAAAAAATCTTTTGTTTTAGTTTTTCAATTTAATTTTTTATTTATTTATGTTTAGAAATAAAACTGATGATCGTATTCCACGGTATTATTTTGCATATGGATAATGTTATCGTTTCTAGAGCTACACTTTTAATGCATCAGCATAAATAAAGGAATTAAAAACATGTATAGAGATACTACCCATGTATAATGTGCATCCTTATTTTTCCTTCAAAAACTTGGGCAAAAGTGTACATTATACATGGCAAAATATTTAAATATGGTTTTGACATTCTGATTGCTGCAAGGAGGGTCTGCCTCTCTTCATCCACCACCTTATTACATCTGAGGTAGGTGTTGTTGCTGAATGAGACAGGTGGATTCCAGGTGCCTGGAGCTCCTAGGAAAACTCGTTCCAGGCAGGAGTTAGGTGAGGCTGAACAGCTGTATTCGTGCTATCTATTCCTGCACATCAGTTTTTATGCAATTTTGTGGACTAATTCTAGAATCCCAATAATTCTTCTTTTTTTCTGGGAGAAAAGATATTCAAATGTGGAAGAAAAATGAACTTGGAAGATTTTGTGAAAATAACTTGTTCTTAGTTGAAGACTGTCACTATATTAGGGAATAAAAGCACTGTAGAATTTGCTGTAAAATGCTTGAGTGCCGGTAAAATATAAGCACTCAGTATTTTGACATGACTTCAAAACATTTTAAAGAGGTAAAAGAAATGATTATTTTATTCAATTATAGTTGAAAATGTTATCATTACTCAGTAAGACCTTTACTGTCTTACAGGTTAAATTTTTTTTGAAATAAATCTAGTAAGAGCTGTTTGATGAGCTAAAAGATAATTTGGTGTGATAATCTGAGGGTCGGGACCAGAGAGAGAGCTCAGTAATGTACTATGAATAAATGCTGTGCCCTACTGACCAGATTACTACGTTTGTAGTGCCGTGACACAAAGTCATAACTGCAATTAAATGCTGTACCTAAAAGTACGAGTGCCAAAAATTATTTGGAGTACTATTTTATGATTGAATTTATGACAATAAAGTACTTCTGTATGTTAAACACTACAAAAAATGACACTGTGACTCAAATTTTGTAAGTAGGTATCATCAGTATAATTTTAAATGTTAAGAAAATAAGTACCAAAATTGATAACACGTATTTATTTAATTGAACAAAAACTTTTGTATAACATCAAAATTAGGTTATCATACTCCTCAGCCTTCTGAATGAATTTTGTAAATTTAGCATAATGTATTTATTTGTTTTAATTTCTTAGTAAAATGCTTTTGTTTCTTTGGCATGGCCATGTGCCACAATGCTACTAAACCTACATAAAACAAAGTGAGACCCTTGCAAGAGTGTCATAAACCCTTCATTCTATTGGCTGGAAAACTTGACTTATAATCCAATTTTGCCTAATGGCCCAGTTAATGACTCAATCCTTTGCTCTAATATTATGGCTGTTAGCTGAAGGGAATATAAGATTTAGTTGGTAGTAATCAATTCTTATTGTGCATGAATAATAATTGGGTAGTTGTACCTTCTTAATATTTTTTGAAAAAATAAGATTTTTTCCTATGGTTCTTTCAAAGGTAAGTTTTCAAATAAAGAGAAGGGAAAGAGTAACACAATTATTGTTTATTTTCACTAGCATTATCTCTTTTAATTAACAATACTGTTTTTATTTTTCCTTTTATTAAATGAAGAAACCCAACTTTAGAGGGGTTAAATAACTTGTCCATGATCAAATAATGTAATTTGTAAATATTGTGTCATCTTTGCACAAACTGTTTCTTAACCTTTAAGTGTTCTGTAATGTTCTTTGTGAACTGAGTATTATCCCAGCAGAATCTTATGAAGGTCTGTTTTCAGAATGCATAATTTTACAGGTGAGGGAAATGACTTGCTTGATTCTGGGTGGGGCCCAGGATCAACTGCAGAAACTCTATCACCTAGTGGAGGTCATTGGATCTCTGCCTAAATGAGAGGAATCTTGAAGCCCCTTAATGCTTGTCCATGGAAAGGATTGAGGGAGGACTAATTGGTGAACTAACTCCCACCATCCCTTGGGGTTTAGCTGACACTCTCATTGCTGAGCCCATTTTCCTTCTCTGTGGATTGTGGCCTTTGCTGGGGGATAGATTTATGCAGAAATAGGCTAGCCTGTAGTGAGGCAGCCCTTTTCGCGGCAGTATTGGCTAGGTTACTTCTTTTAATAATATCTGTGTTTCCCTTTTGGTGTCCTTTATAGTGAATTATAGCTACCTCCACACATCCTCTTACTGCTTGGAGAAGGGTGAGAAGTTCCTGGTGATGTTTGGAGAGGAGAGTTCTTTGCTGTTAAGGGCACCCCGCTCTTTGCATAGTGCCTGTAAAAAGAGGAAGGCATGTTTAGGACCTGTGCAAATATGAGCTCTTTGTCCCTTCCCTAACTGAAGGGCTCTAGCGAGGACAGTGAGCTCATCCTTCTGGGCGGAGGTGTGAGGAGTCAATGCCCAGGCTTCAATGACCTGATTAAGGTCTACTACCTCCTATCTGGATTTCTTAATTCCTTTCTTTACAGAACTATTAACACTGGTGAGCCACATTTTATCTGGATTGTCTAGTTTGCTGGTCTTTTAGATCAAGTCAGCTTGAATAATGTGAAATTCCTTCTCTTTCCTCCACAGGCAGGAGGAGGGTAGGTAGCTCGATTAAGAATTTGGCAGACTTTGAGAGTCTAGGAGTAAGGCCTGATATCTAGTGATGTGCTCCCCCTTAACCATTGAGGACCCTTGGTTTTTCAGACCCTCTGAACCTGGCTGGGGGTCAGGACCCCCAGTGATTGTCCCAGTGTTAACTTTCTGGAGGCTCTTGGCTCCTCTACCCAGAGCACTGTGGCTGCAACCTGGCCATCCTGTTGCCACTGGGTCTCATGGTTTGGAAAGGGAAACCTCTGGTTGTGTTTCTGGCCCCCACTTCTGGGTGAGAACTCCTAAGGCTATTGTTTCTTGGCCACATACAAGGTAAATGGTTTCTCATGATTTGGGCTCTCAAGTATTGGGGCTACGCCCTGAAAGGCATTCAAACATTCAAGCGAGCTTAGATGGGCCTGGGATTCCCTTGTCCCAAACCTGGGAGTATCTCAGTGGGGATCTCATGAGGTTGAGGCTCTTCAGGGGGACATAGACTAACCAGAAATAAGCCATGGACTTCTGGTAGGCTTAAAGTAGTTCCTAGTATAGTTAAAAAATCTCTTCCCAATAACAGGCCTGGATGTTCAGGCATAATTAAAAATTTATGAGTTATTAGAGTGTCTCCACAAATGCAGGGGAGAGGCTCGTAAAGTGTTTAGATGTGACCTTTCCACTTACTCCCCCACTCCCTGCACAATGAAGCAGATTTCAGAAGACAAAGGACCAGAATAGGAATTTAAGAGAGTGAGCGGTTCCCGTGTCAATAAAAAATTGAACAGGCTTCTCTTCCACGTCAAGGACTTACCCGCCGATCCTCCCCTGTGACCTGGATGTGTCTTTTGGGAACCCCTGAGTACCCCAGGCCTCTTCAGTCCTCCAACACTATTTGCAGAGAGGGGTTTTCCCCCTCCCTTTTGGAATAGGGGGCAGTCTTGGTTCCAGTGCCCCTTTTTCTTTCAGAGGGGCAAGGTGTCTTAAGTGGTTATGGGCCATCACTTTGTTGGCCCCTCCAAGGGCACTTTCGGACCCATCAGTCTGGGCTCCCACAGGAGTAGCAAGCTCCCTCTCCTGACAGTTTCCAGGGAGGGCACCTGGTGGGCCATCCCTGAAGTGGATCTGCCCCTCATAAGGCGGCTGCCAAAAGTTCAGTGCGCCTTTTTCCTTTGTTCTCTTCAACCTGATCTTGATTGTAAGAGACAGAGAAAGCCACACCTTTTATTCATTTCGTGGGGTCTGAGGGCCTAGTGTGAGCCTTTGTCGTTTCCTCCGAACGCTGTGGACAGATAGATCAACACAGTGCGTGGTTACCACTGTTTCTCCTCTGGGCTTGGCTGGCTCTGTGTGGGACTACTTGTGAATGCCTTTTGTCAGACGAGAGTGGAATAGAGACAGGTTCCCATCAGGGCTCTGGAAAACCTCTCTTACTTTGGCATACTTGGCAGCCTTGATGCTGCTTCTTTTCATGTCTCCTAAGAGGCAAAAAAACCATGTGGTCTCTGTAGGTGAGCCCACTTTGCCCTGGTTGGTTAAGACCAATTAGGATCAGTCTGGGGAACTGCTGTTGTCCCTGTGGGTATCTGTTTGTCTGGGCCCTTTGTAAAGAATCTGCATATTGCTAGGCTGCTTCCCAAATCGAGAGCTTTCCCTCAGGTTGGCAGCATTGGGAAAAAAGGATATTTAAGTCTTTCCAGGTTAAGTTGTAGATTTGGGTTAAAGCTTGCAGTTCCTCTGTGAATCTTGTAGGGTCCTGTGAGAATCCACCCAGCTGTGCATTGTGGTCTCTTAAGTTTGACACTGAGAAGGACACATGAACTCCGGTGATCCCAGAGGCTCTCCTGCCACCTCCTGTAGGGGGCAGAGCTGGTCCAGTTCCAGAGACTTGCCAGGTACTGAGGGATGGAAGGGTCCATAAGTAGGCGAGGATGTTGGTATTGGGGTTGCTGGGTCTGAATTTTCAAGAATGGAGTCAAGAATGAAGGTGATATTAGCCATTGTCTTTGGGGAGAGAAATTTCCTTCCCTGGAAAAGAGGAAGTAATTGGGCAGCTGAGGGCAACATGGGCTTCCCCAGTGTTCCCTAGTCCCATCACGTGACCAGAACCTAGGATGGTGCATGACGCTCTTCCCAGCTTTGGTGTCCCAAGGCCTGTGCCCTGTCCCTACTCTGACGGGGGTGCAGACCCTTCCAAACACTGCAATGTAGTTTATGTTTGGGTGTGGAGTGTCACCCTGTCATCTGCGGGTGGCCCTGCCAACAGCTGTGGTGGTGAGCAGGAGTGCATTTCACTCCACTGGGTCAGGAGGCCTGCACTCCACGCGGATGATAAGTATGGCCCATTTCCTCAAGTGAGGTGTCCCAGCTTGATGGCCTCTGGCCGTAGCTGGCTTTACCACAGCCTCCATCCCCCCACTGTGTCTACGTACAAGGGGTGCCTAGAACCTCTGGAGCCCCAGCGGGAAAACTCATCCTATAATTCTGGTCTGTAGTAGTCGGGCTGGTGACCTGTTGCCATGCCCTTCCTGTTCCCAACAGCCCTGGTCCTTTTAAGAGGCTTGGTTAGCAGAAGGGATAGGAAGGTCCCTGTTACACCTTCCCTGAGACTCTCATGGAAAAGGTGTTTTAAAAGACAGGGGGCCCAGGAGGGATCAGAGGTCCCCAGTAACCTATGTATATTAGCTGGGCCAGCCAGCCAGAGAGAGCGCCCTGGGCCCTGGGAGCAAATCCTGTCAGCCTTCTCTAGGAAGATCATAAATTGCTGAGTACCCTGGGGTATGAGAGAGGGCCAGACTTGTGGGAAAAATTAACAATCGATCGGTCATTCTTAAGATTAGTTTCCTCTTGTGGTGGTTCTTTTAAAATTATTTTCACAATTGGTTCAATATAAATCTTCCCATTTCTGTAAGTATTTGCAAGTAAAGGCTATTTATTATGTACCTTCGGGAGTATTAATGGGGGTTGGGGCCTGGAAGTTTTCAGCCTTGAAGGTACGATTTTCCATGTTAATTTTAATTTTATTTTGAGATCTGCAGAAGGAGGCTGAAGAAGGGAGGAGGAAGGTATCAGCTTGGGTGACTTCAGCCACTTGGGTTGAAAAGTGGCACTTTTTTCCTTCAATTACCTCAGCCTCGTTTACCTTCCTAATTACCCAGCAGGAAGACCTGTTGAGAAAGTGAAAGCTTTAAAGGCCATGAATAAGTGGTGGAAACAAGTGTCTCAGCTCCAATTCAAGGAATTACGTAGAACATATCAATATTCTGTATTTTACAGGATGGCCAGGTTAAACTGTGCTCCCTCCTTTCCCTGGGGGGCCAGGAGGTGGAGACCTCATGAAAGGTCTGGTTGGAGGCCTCACTAGTGTTTTAACCTTGCCCGATTACCAGACTGGGTGAGGACAAGGACAGAAGTGAGCAGGTAGACAGGGAAACGCTGAGGAGAGTGAGGCACGCGGACACGGGAGCTTCCTGGAGGCTGCCAGAGTCGGGCAAAGCACCGCACCTGCGCACCTGCTAAGTGCAGTCCAAGTGCGGTCTGAGCAGTGGAGCAGGTGCAGAGGGAGGCCTCTGGGGGGAAGGTGGAGCTGAGGGGAGTGCAGGATCTGGAGCTAGAAAGGGCAGGCAATGGAGGGGGTTGGGCAGGGTTTGAAGTGGCAGGGGTGGGCAAGAGAGAAGGGCTGGAGACCATACACGGGCGGCAGCAGAGGCTACGTGAGGAGTGAGAGACAAAGGAAGATTACAACGTCTCCCTGTGTCTGATTAATTCTATTAGGGAACTGCCCTGGGGAACGGATACCTGTTTCTCCAACTAGTGTGCCTCTGTGGACTTGACCTGCGGTGGGCAGCCTGTCGCATCTGGCCCATGTTATCACCAGGTTATCCTATCTTAGGAAACTTGTTTATTTCGGTGCCAGGTGCCCTAGAGGCTCTTCAAAGCCAGAACCAAGCCCACCGTTAAGTGTTGCTGAAACACCCAGGACAGAAGGAGAATAGGAGAATAAAAGATAGACAAGGGGACCTACTAGCTTAAAAGGCAGTGAGGTTCTGGTTTCTTACTACCAGCTGCTCCTACTGGTCCCCTTGTCGTTGCCAAAAACTGTTCCTGGAGGAAATAGGTTGATCTGCAGTGTCGTAGGAAAAGAATTTCAGGGACATTCATGTGGACGGAGTTTTAAGTGACAGTGGCAAGGTTTGTTAAAGCAAAGTGACAGTACACTCTTGGAGTGGAAGAGAGACGGAAGACAAGAGGGCAGTGGCTGCCCCAAGGCCTTTGTTAAACTTCCTGTATTTCCTGGGGTTTGGGGAAAAGCAGGCTTTCTTTCAAGCTATCCAGTCTATTTCCGAGATTTTGGGGGGCTTGTGCTCCTCCCCTTTGGTGGTTGCCATTTTGGCTTCTGTGTATGAATTTAGTAAAAGGAATTCCTTGCCATTTCCTGCTGGTTGAGTGGTCTCCTTGGGGTGACCGAAAAGCCGTCCTTCCTGCCTAGTGGAGGTTTGCTCCATTTGGCAGAACGATGTCACTTATTCCCTGGGGTAGCTGTAAAGCTGTTTTTTCCTACTTAACCAGACGTCTGGTTCCATGTGCTCCTACCTCTCTTGTTAACATCTAACGGACTTCCTATTCTAACATTTTGAGCAATAAATTAGATTACATATACCCATTCTTATTTGTTACAATAAGATGTTAGTTACATGTCCCTAGACTGCAAGTATAATTTACTTATTTTATTATGCTATGTGAGCAAAAATTGAACTGTTTCTACATTTTATTTAGTAGGTTGCTTTGTGAATTTTATGATGTTTAATATACACAACATTTTCTTCACACATATAATTTTTAAACATAGTAAGAACAGTTTTAGAATAAAAATCTGTACTATGCTTCCATATTTCTTGGCATTGAACATCACATACCATCAGTTAAGTGCTTTTATTCAAATACAGTCATTAGTAATTAGGCCAAATTTGGACTTTTCATAGACTGAACTATTGAGCCTGAGCCATCCCAATTTGTTTGGATGATGGTGGTATTTTAGTAAACTGAGAGATCCATGTACCTTACATGCACATTGCATTACCAGATATATGACATTGTAATATAGGACTGTTGAGTTCACAGTTTTTTTTAAAGTATATTTTATTGATTATGCTATTAGAGTTGTCCCATTTTTTTCTCTGCTTTATTCCCCTCCACCCTGCACTGCCCTCCCACCAGCATTCCCACCCCCACCCCGCCCACCTCAGTTCATGTTCATGGGCTGTACATACAAGTTCTTTGGCTTCTCTATTTCCTACACTATTCTTAACCTCCCCCTGTATATTTTGTACCTACCAATTATGCTTCTTATTCTCTGTGCTTTTTCCCCCACTCTCCCCTCTCCTCCTTCTTCCTGCTGATAACCTTTCACGTGATGTCCATTTCTGTGATTCTGTTCCTGTTCTAGTTGTTTGCTTAGTTTTTGTTTCTTAATAAAAACTTTTGTCTTAGGTTATACAAAGATCACCTGAGTGACTGAGATAAATAAGCTTATTTCTCTGTGTTTTATTTTCACACTTTTAAAATTGGAATACCTGCCCAAATTGCTTTCTACACTGGGATAATTTAGATCTCCTATTTATCTCCTTTTTTTTTTATAGGGGGAAAACTAATTCCAAGGGTTATTATAATAATTAATTAAAATAAATGTCAGGTTTTCTTTCTATAAATCCATAGCCTATTTCCAAAAATTCTTTATTCCAGACATTAAATCACATACCAACAATAAAAATTTAAAAGCACTCTTTATTGCACATTTACAATATATTTGACAACCTTACAGTTAAATGAATCATTAAATTAATTACATTTTGGACATGCATTGCCATTTTAGACTACTGAAAATCAGTCAATAAATTTTTTATTTCTTCAGGTGAATAATTCTGCAATTCAAAAAGGGTTAATATACTTCTCTAAGTGTATATTGGTGGGGATTAGTCTCTTTTTAAAATACTTACTATTCTCTTCTTGTAATAATGAAAAATGTTGCACTAAAGCTACTGTTAGGTTTATAAAAAAGGGGTAGTCGGCTTTCTTGGTAATAGAAAGAGACATTTTTAGGGATGGCCAGAAACCCAAACTGAATATAACCTGTTAGATTAGTTCCAGAGAATATGGTTTATCTTTAATGCATACCATTTGCCTGAGAATAAGTGGTCACTAAACATTTTCTGGTATCTACCCATATTATTTCATGTTGTCTCTTTACTTTTGTTAAGTGGAGGAAAACCTCAGTCTTTATAATGAAGGTAAGTATAAAAGAGACATTGTAAAATTAGAGTCCACAAATCCTAAATGAAGAACTATGAAATTAATAGCACATTGTTGCTAAGAGCTATATAGATACATAAAGTTTAGTTTGTTACATGAAAAACATTAATAAGTTACTTATATTCAGACTTTCTATAAACACCCACATTTTATATAACACAATATTATAAAAATTTCAAAGCACACTTAAAAATGTTTAAGTAATTATTGTCTACATCATTTGTGATTGTTCAACTGTAGTAAGGTGTGAAAATTCCTAAAACGGAAAGAAAAAGTAGCAAAGGAAGCAGAAAACAATGAAGCCAATGACCCAGTTCACGGAATAGATGTAGATGATCACCATGTCCATGTCGAACCACCAGCCACGGCTATCGTCCTCGAAGTGCAGGTAGTCCATCCTGTGCGCGCCGTGCGGGAACTGCCTCCTCGTAACTGGAGCTGCATGTCTGTGGAAACCTAGAAGGTGTGGGCCGTGTTACTTTAAAGTCCATTACATCCAGGTATATGTGCCCAGAAAGGGCACTGCATCATGAACACAGGCACCATGAACTGACCATACCTGAATTTTCACTAAATGCTTTGTTGTATTCCAAATGGTTCTTTTCAGTGGTAAGCAACGATCAGATGTCTCTTTTAGCTAAGGGTTTTAAGGGTAGGGACAGTAAAATTGGCAAAGCTAAATTAGCTAATTAAAATGAGCAAAACTAAAGTCAAATTAGCTTTAATTTTTATAAATTTCAAACTATATATCTACTTAAATGATTGGCTGGTACATAAATAGTCAATCTCAAAAGTAAATGATAGTATAAATGATATGAATGAATGACATTTCTGAGAAATAGCACATCTCACTGTAAAATGCTCTTTTTTTCTTTGTGATTTACATGTGAATTATTCAGAGCTTGAGTACACACTTGCCCAATGGCAACCTGGTTTTGCTGGCTGACCAATATGTAATTTCAAAAGTCTCTAAAAAAATAAAATTCAATTTTCTAAAGACTGATAATCTGATCATTAATCTTTGCTTTTTACTATCTACTGCCTACTTTATTTCTATACTTAAACATGTTAGTAAGTGAAGACAATACAATAAACTGAACAGAAAGCATTAATTCTAGTATTAATAGTAACTCTGGTGATAAGGGTTCTGTGATGCTCGAGCTTAATAAAGCAGATTCTAGTTCATCTGCTGCAACAACTGAGTGATATTAAATATATATGCTGCTTACTCTGATCACTAGGCTGCATTCATCTGGGAATTAGTATGGTTGTTTAAAGTCAAACTTCTTTGATCAACAATGGCCATAAATTATTGTTATATATGTTTTATTTTTGAAACAAAAAATTGTACGTATTTAGCCCAGCTGGTGTAGCTCAGTGGATTGAGTGCAGGCTGGGAACCAAAGGGTCCCAGTTCGAATCCCAGTTGGGGCACATGCCTGGGTTGCGGGCCAGGTCCCCAGTGAGGGCCATGTGAGAGGCAACCATACATTGCTTTCTCCCTCCCTTCTCCTCTCTCTAAAAATAAATATAAAATCTTGAAAAAAAAAACTAATATTACTTAAAAAATTGTATTTATTTAGGGTATAAAACATGATTTGACATAATTGTATGGTGAAATGGCTACTATAGCCAAGCTAATTAATACATCCATTTCCTCAAATAATTATCTTTTTGTGGCTGTGAGAGCACCTGAAGTCTATTGTGTTAGTAAATTTTCAGTGTCTCTTACATATATGGTTTGCAAATATTTTCTCCCAATCCATAGGCTATCTTTTTTATTGTTTCCTTTGCCGTGCAGAAGTGTTTTGGTTTGATGTAGTCTCACTTGTTTATTTTTGCTTTTGTTGCCTGAGCTTTTGCTGTCAGATCCAAAAATACCATTGTCAAGGTCAATGCCAAGAATGTCAATGCTTACCCTCTGTTTTCTTGCAGAGTTTTACAGTTTCAGGTCTTACATTTGAATCTCCAATATATTTTGAGCTAATTTTTGTATATGGTGTAGGCTCGGGTTCAATTTCATTCTTTTGCATGTGGCAGTCCAGTTTTCCCAGCACCATTCAATGAAAAGTCTATTTTGTTTGAGAGATTATCCTTTCCCCATTTTGTACTCTTGGCACCCCCACTGAACATTAGTTGAACTTACATAAGTGGGTTATTTCTGGACCTTCTATTGTGTTCCATTGGTCTAAGTGTCTGTTTTTATGTCAGTACCACACTATTTTGATTAGAGCTTTGCAATATAATTTGAAATCAGGAAGCATGATACTTTGCATTCTGTTCTCAAAATTGCTCTGGCTGTTCAGAATCTTTTGTGGTTTCATACAAATTTTATGATTGCTTTCTATTTCTGTGAAATACACCATTAGTATTTTGCTAGGGGTTGCACTGACTTTTATATTGCTTTGAGTAGTGTGGACATTGTAACAATATTAAATCTTCTAATCAATAAACATGAAATAGCTTTCCATTTAATTGTATCTTCTTTAATTTCTTTCATCAATGACTGAATTAAATTAGGTTGATGTGTCAGCTCTTCTATTTTTTGTTGGTCCTCTTAGTATTATCTTTAATCTGATTTCTTTATAGGATTCTGTTTAATTAAGTCTCTTGTCCACTTTGTACTGGTAGTTTAGCTAAAACTAGATAATATAATAAAAAATCCATTTACCTGGGTACGTGTAAACTTCAATTTATTGCAACTCACAAAAAAACAAACTAATGGAATGACTACTTCTGGTCAAGATGGAGGCATAGGTAGATATGCTTTGCTTCTTCACACAACCAAAAGAAGGACAACAACTCCTTTAAAAACAAAAAGCAAACAGAACTGCCAGAAAATCAAACTGTATGGAAGTCCAACAACCAAGGATTTAAAGAAGAAACATTCATCCAGACTGGTAGGAGTTGTGGAGATGGTCAGCCAAGGAACTCCTACAAAGGAGTTCCCATAAGACTGTCAGCTGATTTCTCAAAAGAAATCTTGCAGGCAAGAAGGGACTGGAAAGAAGTATTCCAAGTCATGAAAGGCAAGGACCTACATCCAAGGACACACAGCAAGGCAGTGGACTGGGTAGGTAAGGCAGCAGCTGGCAGACCAGGCAGCCCCACATTTTCGTGCAGATAAGCCAGGAGGAACAACTGTGGGGAGAGACAGACTGTGCAACCCAGGGTTCCCACCCAAGAAACTAAAGCCTCAAAATTTCTGGTTGTAAAAACTTACGGGGGTTGCAGCGGTAGGAGAAACTCCCAGCCTCACAGGAGAGTTTGTTGGAGAGACCCACAGGGTCCTAGAATGTACACAAATCCACCCACCCAAGAATCAGCACCAGAAGGGCCCAATTTGCTTGTGGGTAACAGGGAAGTGACTGAAAGTGGGCAAGAGCCCGAAAAAGTGACACTGTTCCCTCCCTGACCCCTCTCCTGCGTATACGATGCAGCAACTGAGTTGCTCTGCCCTGGCGAATACCAAAGGCTCCGTCCCATAGAATGTAACAGGTGTGCCGAGACAAAGAACTATGGCCCAAATTAAAGAACAGATGAAAACTCCAGAAAAAGATCTAAGTGACAAGGAGATAGCTAACATATCAGATGCAGAGTTCAAAACACCGGTAATCAGCATGCTCACAGAAACGACTGAGTACGTATGCAAAATAGAGGAAGAAGTAAAGGGTATGCAAAGTGATATAAAGGAAAATATACAGGGAATCAACAGTGAAGGGAAGGGAACCAGGACTCAAGTCAACAACTTGGACTAGAAGGAAGAAATAAACATTCAACCAGAACAGAATGGAGAAAGAATTCAAAAAAATGAGGAGAGGCTTAGGAACCTCTGGGACAACTTGAAATGTTTCAACATCCAAATCACAGGGGTGCCAGAAGGAGAAGAGAAAGAGCAAGAAACTGAAAACTTATCTGAAAAAAATAATGAAGGAAAACTTCCTCATTCTGGCAAAGGAAACAGACTTCCAGGAAGCTCAGAGAGTCCCAAAGAAATTGGACCCAAGGAAGAACACACCAAGGCACATCATAATTAAGTTACCCATGATTAAAGATAAGGAGAGAATCTTAAAAGCAGCAAGAGTAAAGGAGAGAGTTACTTACAAGTTAGTGCCCATAAGACTGTCAACTGACTTCTCAAAAGAAAACTTATAGGCAAGAAGGGGCTGGAAAGAAGTATTCAAAGTCATGAAAGGCAAGGACCTATATACAAGATTACTCTATCCAGCAAAGCTATCGTTTAGAATGTAAGAGCAGATAAAGTGCTTCCCAGATAAGGTCAAGTTAAAGGAGTTAATCATCACCGAGCCCTTATTATATGAAATGTTAAAGGGACTTATCTAAGAAAAAGAAGATCAAAACTATGAACAGTAAAATGGCAACAAACTCACAACTATCAACAACTGAACCTAAAACAAAAACAAACTAAGCAAACAACTAGAACAGGAACAGAATCACAGAAATGGAGATCACATGGAAGGTTATCAGTGGGGGCAGGGATGGGGGAAGAGTCAGGGAAAAGGTTCAGGGAACAAGAAGCATAAATGGTAGGTACAAAGGAGACGGGGAAGTTAAGAACAATATAGGAAATGGAGAAGCCAAAGAACTTATATGTATGACCCATGGACATGAACTAAGAAGGGAGGAATACTGGTAGGAGAGGGTGCAGGGCGGAAGGGGATAAAGGAAAGAAAAAATGGGAGAACAAAAAAGAAAAAAATAAACAAAGAAGTCAGCCTTTCTGTGTTGTCAAAATCCCCATTCTCCTCAGCTAATATGACACGCCACTGTAACATGTGAGTATGCCAGTGTAAGTCCAAACTAAATATTAGCAAAGCTTTTTTCTTCTGTGTAGATAAACATAATATAAACTTGAATGTTATCTTCCTACATTCCAATGAATTGCCTTTCATCCAACCTGTTTTGGTGATATGTGGCAGTGATTTCAATACACATGTTCTGGAATTTACATGTTTTAAGCACAGCTCCGTGTGATTCCTGTGTGGACAAGTGTGGATCATGTCTGTGGAATGGGAATTCTCTAATAGGAATTTGGCAAAGATGTATCTTAAAAAATTCTGGCTTGCTGTGCCCCGCATATTACCTTAACCTGGTCCTGCCTGCCATCGGACCTGAATTTACATCCTAATGCCCTGCTAATGAGTAATCTTACCTCTGTTCTGCTTAATTCCATGAATAATCAATCCAATGTAAATGTGTGATAATGCCCCTAGTAAAAACCCTGGCTGGGCAAGCCATGGGGCTTTTCCTGAGATGGGAGGAATCAGCCATGTGGCCCCGGTCTTTCTTTCCCCGCGTGTCTCGGTATGAGATTCATACACGCATCGGGTCACGGTCACCCACGGGTATCGGCAGGTACGATTACCCCCACGACAGTGATATATTTAAGCTATTTCAATCCTAACAGCTTTTTAAAGCTGTTCTCTAAACTATAGTCACTATTTGAAGAGGAAAGGGGCCTTTCTGTTTGAGTAAGAGAGAGGGCAAGTAGGAATTGTTTTTCTCACATTCAAATATTATCCTAATACACAACACAAACATTCCCAAAGTAGTTTATATACCTAAAAACTTCTTTACAAATTTAGGCTGGAGAGCGGGTAACATTGTCATTAGAAATTATTACTGTTACTTTTACATTTAAAAATATGTGACTGCCCTGGCTGGTGTAGCTCAGTGGATTGAGCGCGGGCTGGGAACCAGAGGGTCCTGGTTCGATCCCCCGTCAGGGCACATGCCTGGGTTGTGGGCCAGGTCCCCATGAGGGCCATGTGAGAGGCAACCATACATTGCTGTTTCTCTCCCTCTCTGTCTCCCTCCCTTCTCCTCTCTCTAAAATAAATAAATAAAATCTTTAAAAAAAATATGTGACTTAGCTACTCCAAAAGACTATTTATAACCCTTAGATTCTTCAGGTTCAAAACTTCCAGTTGCTTGTGTGAAGGAGTAATGAATGGCATGGACGGCAGAGTTGCAGAGAACAGCGGAGCTGAGAACAGACGCGGCAAAAAAGGTGGAGCAGCATGAGCAGGGAGACCACACGTGCTGGTTCTTCCCAGGACAGTCTGAGTCTGGTCGTGTTGTCCTGGTGGAATTATTTATAGTGCCCCTCCCACTCTAAAAGTGTCCTCATGAATGCTAATCTCCTTTTTGGTGGAAATGGGGGAGAAAGAAAGCAGTGTAGGAAGACACTGTGCTACAATATGTCCAGCTCTGAGCACCGAGAGGTGATGGTGGCTCAGGATGGCCCAGGCAATAAGCTTTTGTAGGCAGGCTGGATGATGATCATCAAGCTGGATAATGACTATTACTTGGTTAATGTTAATTTCTTTAAAAGGTTTTTAAAGTAAGAAGGCAGTGGGAGTTTTTAATAATTCTGGAATTTCTGAAGCTGTAAGTTGAAAGGGATGAATGCAATTTCTTGACAAGTCAAAATCAGACTACAAGAAAATATCCTCACAGACATTGTTGCTGGATAAGTATTAGATGGACTGACATTAGAAAAGTTGTCGCAATACTAATCACAGTGATTAACTGCAGATTCTACTGTAAAATGAGGACACTGAAAATACCTAATTCATTGAACTATTAAGAGGATTAGATGAATTAATGCATATAAAGCATATGACTGGTCCATAGCAAAGGTTCACTGTTAGATTTTTATATTATTACTACTACTGCTACTGCTGCTGCTACTAGTACTACTACTACTACTACTTTTAATATGAGGAAGAAGCTGCCTTTTCTTGACATGCTTGTTCTTTATATTATGTCTATTTTTTTCTGAATAAACCAGTAAACTTACCATTGTTCGTTTAAGCAAATGGCTGAGGCACAGTGTTTTTTTAAGTATGAGTTGATTTCTCTAAGGCAGTTGCTTATTTTAAATAGACTTTCAGAATATCAGATACTGAAAATATGGAGTTTATTAAACATTTATGGAGAGTATAAGTACTATATGTTAATGGCTAATGATTTAAAAGTATTTTTTAAGACATTTCTGTCTTAAGAAACTATCAGTCTGTAACAGTGTTTCTCAATCTTTTTTATCATCCATGTTAGGAGAAAAAAATAAGTTAAATTTATATTTATTTTAAATTAAGTGTTCTAATCAATAAATTAAACCTAATTTCTTCCTAGTGAAAGAGATTAAATAGTAAGGAATAAGATTTTGTCGGGTTACTGAGCTTCTGAGGGTCATAAACTACTGTGCTATCTATGCTTTCTTGTTCCCCAGAACCAATTTTTGCCAACTTGGGGGCCATATTGCCTCCATTTAAAATGAAAGCCTAGGTGATGATACGCTAAAAACCATTATGACAACAGTCAACATATATATTTTAATATGTCATCCAAAAATAGATTTGTTTTGGAGTTAATGGAATGAGAAACTTCTGGACTAGGAATTCACTTGTACACAAACTTAACCACAACCTACTATTGGTGACAAAACTTATAATAATTAGTTTGGTATTAAGTCATGGTTAATGAGTATTCAATATTAGTAGTACATTTTAACTATGCTATTTAAAGTAAAGAACACAATAAAGGCACATACTTCATTCTTCTTTTCCCACAGGAAGGGGAAAAAAAGCTCTTGGAGAAATTCACTGTGTGAAATCAAAGAGAAAGAAAGAACTGCAAACAAATATCTTGAAGTCACTATTGGGTGTAGAATGAATATAAAGAAGAATCAGTATTCCAGAATCTCAAACAGGTACTTCTGCCTCTTCAAAAATTCTATTTTGTAAAAATAATTTGTCTCATAATTTCTCTCATATCCAAGAAAAAACAAAGCTATGATTTATTTTCCCCAAATTAAGAATATGGTCCAAATTAATATTTTCTATCAAAAACCATAAGGCAACTCCATTACTTTGTAGATTGTTTTCAGAGACAGAAAGACTGTTAGTTATCTTGAGATATTTATTTTTGCAATTGTAGTAACTTGCCAAGTGCTTATAGTGGGTATTCAATACACATTTGTCGAATGGGTGAATGAACGCCTATATATAAAAGGATATACCTAAGATGACAGAATGAATAACTAGCATATTATCTCGGACTGTCCTAAATCAAGTCTCTCAAATGCATTTTCAGTAGAATTTAATATTATTATTAAAAAATACATTCTTTAGAGGTTAATTCAGAGCCCTAAAATCAGTATTAAAAAGGAGATATGTCCTACCCTTCATGTGATGGGACAAAGGTTGAAAAACAGTATTTCACTGCTCTGTATTCTTCATATTACATAAGGATTCTGTTTTGTCAAAAGCTGATTGATAGAAGTAGGTCTTAGCAGAGGTGGATTGATATTTTTATAGTCACAAGTAAGTATAGAGTTCCTCAGTTAGTACACTCAAAACCTTAATGCAAAATGGATTTTAAATTTTATCTTTATCTCCTATAGCTTTAGGACTGCAGAATCAAATGTATTAATCCTACAAAATTAAATTTTAATATTAAGTTAAAATATGTTGTAGATTACTTATAATTTTATTGCACTTGCTTAATTTTCAGTATAGTTTACAAAGTTATCAGATGAAATTGTATGCTTTTTTCTTATCCTCAACCAAGGACATGCCTATTCATCTTAGAAACAGGGGAAGGGGGGAGAGAGAGGAGGAGAGAAAAATCAATGTGAGAGAGAAACACCAATTGGCTGCCTCTTGCATGCACCCCAACTGAGGAATGAACCCATAACCCAGGCATGTTCAAATGGGAACATCAATTGGGTTGTTCCCATTTGCATCAAATGGGAATTGAGCCAGTGACCCTTTAGTTCACAGGCCAGTGCTAAATCCACTGAGCCACACCAGCCAGGGCTAAAGGTTGTGGAGAAAATCTCTCCTTTTTTGTAAAAAGATTGTATTTGTTTATTTTTAGAGAGAGGGGGAGGGAGGGACAAGTAGTGAGAGAGAAACACCAATGTGTGGTTGCCTCTCACACGCCCCCTACTGGAGACCTGACCTGCAACCTAGGCATGTGCCCTGACTGGGAATCAAACCAGTGACCCTTCGGTTCTCAGGCCAGCAGTCAATTCACTGAGCCACACCAACTGGGGCTCCTTTTTTTTTTGACCAGAGAATTTAATTCATTTGTTTAAAGTAGTTATTGGTAGGTAAAGACCTACTATTAACATTTTGTTGTTTCTGGGTATTTTATAGATCCATTGTTCCTTGTTTTTTATCTTACTCGCTTTTTTCATGTTCTGATGGGCTTTGTATCAGTTTGCTTTGATTTCTTTATCATGTACTTTTGTGCAACTGCTAAGGTTTTTTTCCTTGTGATTACCAGGAGGCTTACATAAAATACCTTAAAATTCTAACACCTTATATTTACATTGATAATAACTTAACTTCAGTAGAATTCCTAAACTTTATACTTCTACTTCCTCTCACATTTTAGGTTATTGTTTTACAATTTACATATTTTTATATTGAGTAACAAATAATAGATTATTTTAGTTATGGTTATTTTTACCTTAATTTTTAACTTTTAAACTAGAGTTATAAGTGAATTATGTACCACAATTAGCATATTATAGAATCTAACTTTGACTATATTTACCATTATCAGTGCATTTTGCACTACCTTTTTATGTTTATATGCTGTTAATTAGTGTCCTTTTATTTCCACTCAAAGAACTCCCTTTAGCATTTCTTATAAGCAGATCTGGTTAGTGAACTCACTCATCTTTTGTTTGTTTGGGAAAGTCTTTATCCCTTTTCTATTTCTGAAGGACAGCTTCAATGGGTATTGAATTCTTAGTGGGCAGTTTTTTTCTTTCAATATTTTTCATGTCATTCCATTCTTTCCTGGTCTGAAGTTTCTGTTGAGAAATCCACTGATAGTTTTATGGGGGTTCTCTTGTATGCAACCTCTCTTTACTCTTGCTGCTTTTAAAAATCTCTTTTCTCTGACTTGACAAATTTATTATAATGTATCTCAGTGTAGCCCTATTTGGGATATTTTGGGTCTCACAGATTTAGATGTTCATTTTTCACCCCAGGTTTGGAAAATTTTTAGCCATTATTGCTCTAAATATACTTCGTGTTCCTCTCTCTTTCTCTCCTGGTAGAATTTCCATAAACGCAAATATTACTTCTTTTCATTTTATCCTATTGGTCCTGGAGATTTTCTTCACTCTTTTTTATTTTTATTTTTTTTGTTTCTCAGACTGGACAATTTGAAATGTCCTGTCCCCCAGGTCTCTGATTCTTTCTTCTACATTGTCGAGTCTGCTGAGTTCTTCAGATCAAATATATTTTTCAATTCTACAATTTCTGTTTTTTTTTTTTTTATGGTTTCTATTTCTTTGTCAGAATTATTGTTTTGTTCAAGCACTATTTTCCTATTTTTGTTTAGCTAGCTGTGTGTTTATGTAGTTCACTAAACTTCCTTAAGAGAATTATTTTGAGTTCTTTGACATAGATCTCCAGTTCTTTAGGGTCAGTTATTAGAACTTTATTAGTTTCCTTTGGTGGTGCCATATTTACCTTATTTTGCATTATCCTTGATTCCTTACATTGCTATCTGCACATTGAGTAACTGTGCTCTTTTTTCAGACTTCACAGGTTTCCTCAGGCAGACAGACCTTTACCAGTCAACTCACTTTGGGTTTCTGGGTGTGTCTACTGGTAATAACCTCAGGCAAATGGGGCCTGCTATTATGGTCAGTTTTGGGGTGAGGCAACTGACCTACCTCTGGGGTTGGGGATTGAGGGTGGTGTGCCACTGACTGAGAAGTTGGAGAGGACTCCTGGCTTTGGTCCCTATCCAAGAAAAGCTGTAGGATAGGGTGCCGTTATACAAGATGGAGTGAAAGTAGGTTTATAGTTGTGAGTATGCAAAACAGAGTTTATTGTTGCATTATTATTAATTGTTGTATTTTCTGTACAAACAACTGTTAACCTACTTTTGCCCCCAACCTGTAGTACATGGGACTCTGAAATAGTTTACCTGGACTGGCTGTGCAGCAGTGTGGTATTCAGGGCTTGTACAGCTCAGTTTGTGGACCCAACTCAAGCAAGAGTGCACTTAACCCTCTGGTCAGATGAGGACACCAGTTTTGCTCTGTAGACAGGGAAAGCCATGAGCTAAGCTTCTGTTCAAGTGCCACCATCAGCAGGGGTGCCAGATGGGCTGTGTAGCTTCCTATGTGCTCTGCTTAGGTTCCCTGGTTGGGCAGGAACCCCCATAAGATTATAGGCAGATTTTTCAACAGAAACTTCCAGGCAGAAAGTAGTGAGATGACATATTCAAAGTATTACAATGGGAAAACAAAATAGCCAACCAAAAATACTCTACCTAGTGGTAAGCTTGTCCCTCCTAACTGAAGGAGAAAGAAAGACTCTCCCAGACAAACAAAAGCTAAAGTAGCTCATCACTAGTAGGCTGAGTTAAAAGGTATTTTTCAAACTAAAACAAAAAGGCACTAATTAGTAACAGGACATCACAAAGAATTAAAAATAAGCATAATAGTAAGTTATTAATGGATATACAAAATAAAAAAGATGCAAATTGTGACATCAGAAACATAATATGTGGGGGCAAGGAACTTTTCTATGCACCTGAAGGTAAGTTACTACCAGCTTAAAATTACACTTATAAATACAAAATATTTTATGTAAGCCTCACAGTAACCAGAAAAAAATAGCCCATAGTAGATACACAAAACATAAAGACAAAGGAGTGAAAGCATACAATTACAGAAGTCATCAAATTACAAAGGAAGAAAGCAAGAGAGTAATAAAGGAACAAGGGAAAAATAAACACAAAACAATTACCAAAAGGCAGTAAGTTCATACCTACTGATATTTCTTTAAGTATAGAGGGACTAAATTCTTCAATCAACAACAAAGAGTGGCTGAATAGATTAAGAAAAACAAGATCCAGCCCTGACCAGTGTGGCTCAGTTGGTTGGTTGTCCTGCAAAGCAAAATGTCACTGGTTCGATTCCCAGTCAGGGCACATGCCTAGGTTACGGGTTCGTGAGAGGTAATCAATTGATGTATCTCCCTCACATTGATGCTTCTCTCCTTCAATATGTTCCTCCTTTCTCCTCTCTCAAAAAATAAATAAAACCTTTTTAAAAAACAACAAAAAACAAGATCCAACTACATGCTATCTACAAGGAACTCATTTCAGCTTTAAGGACACACATAGGGAGAACGGGAAGGAATGGAAACAGAACTCCATGCAAATAAAAAATGAAAGAGGACAACATGAAATGTAATAATATCCATATAATAGGGATACCAGAAGAAGAGCAAGGGATAGAAACCCTGTTTGAAAAAGTAATGATGGAAATCTTCCCTAATTTGATGAGAGAAAAAGTCACACAAATCCAGGAAACACAGAGAGTCCCAATCAAGAAAAATCCCAAAATGCCCACTTCAAGACACATCATAATAAAAAAGGCAAAATTCCAAGACAAAGAGAGAATCTTAAAGGCAGCAATGGAGAAATAGGAAGTAAAATACAAGGGAGCCCCAATAAGGTTAGCAGCTGACTTCTCAATGGAAACGCTCCAAGCCAGAAGAGAATGGCAAGAAATATTCCAAGTAATGAGAACCAGAGGCCTGCAACCAAGGCTACTTTACCCAGCAAGGCTCTCAATCAAGATAGAAGGCCAAATAAGAAGCTTCCCAGACAAAAGAAGTCTTAAAAGAATACACCTCCACCAAACCAGCTCTGCAAGAGATGCTAAAGGGACTGCTTTAAGGAAAGGAAGAAAAAAGAGAGAGAGAGAGGAACACAGCTATGAAAAAATGGCAATGAATAAGTATCTATCACTAATAATCTTAAAATTTAAATGGATTAAATGCTCCAATCAAAAGATATAGAATAGCTGAATGGATAAGAAAGCATGACCCACATACATGCTGCCTACAAGAGACCCACCTTAGGACAAAAGACCCACACAGACTGAAAGTGAAGGACTGGAAACAAGTTTTCCAAGAAAATGGACAGGAAAAAAAGTTGGGGTAGCAATACTCATATCAGACAAAATAGACTTCAAAAAAAGGGCCATGAAGAGATCCAGAAGGTCACTGCATAATACTCAAGGGAAGAATCCACCAAGAAGACATAAACATTGTAAATATATATGTACCCAACAAAGGAGCATTCAAATATATAAAAAATATCTTGGAAGACTTCAAGAAAGATAGTGACAGCAACACAATTATAGTAGGAGATTTTAACACCCCACTGTCAAAACTCGACAGATCTGCCAAACAAAATGTCATCAAAGATATTATGGCATTGAACAATGCCCTAGATGAAATGGACTTAACTGATATATATATAGACTTTCACCCCAAAGAAGCTAAATACACATTGTTTTTAAATGCACATGGAACATTTTCAAAGATAGACCACATGGTAGGACACAAAACAAACCTCAACAAATTCAAAAAAATTGAAATCATATCAAGCATTTTCTCTGACTATTTTCTCTACCCTTGGTTTCTACTGAAACTAGAAACCAACCCCAAGGAAAAAACTCCAAAACACTCAAAATCATGGAGATTGAATATCATGCTATTAAACAATGAATAGGTCAAGAATAAGATTAGGAAAGAAATCAAAAAGTTTCTGGAAACAAATGAAAATGAACTCACAACAACCCAAAACTTATGGGACACAGCGAAGGCAGTCCTGAGATGGAAGTTCATAGTGATACAGGCCTACCTAAAAAAGACAGAAATATTTCAAACAAACAACCTATCCCTATGCCTACAAGAACTCAAGGAACAACAAAGACAGCCCAGAGCAAGTAGAAGGAAGGAAATAACCAAGATCAGAGCATAATTAAATGACATAGAGATTAAAAGCACAATTCTAAGGATCAATGAATCCAGGAGCTGGTTCTTTGAAAAGATAAACAAAAT
>PVJI01002575.1:6067-142543 GCA_004026765.1 Micronycteris hirsuta
CAAAAGAGACCTTACAGGCAAGAAGGGGCTGGACAGAAGTATTCCAAGTCATGAAAGGCAAGGACCTACATCCAAGAATACTCTATCCAGCAAAGTTTTCATTTAGAATGGAAGGGCAGATACAGTGCTTCTCAGATAAGGTCAAGTTCAAGAAGTTCATCACCACCCAGCCTTTATTGTATGAAATGTTAAAGGGAGTATATAAGGTATGGAGGAATATCAACAGGGGAGTGGTTGGGGGAGAGGGTGGGAATGGGGCACAGAACAGGTAGCATAAATGGTAGGCAGACAACAGACAGGGGGAGGTTAAGGATAGTATAGGAAGTGCAGAAGCAGAAGGACTTATGTGTATGATCTATGGACAAAACTAAAGGGTGGGGAAAGGGAGGGTAAGGGGTTGGGGGACAAGAAGGGGGGAAAAGTGGGACAACTGTAACAGCATAATCAATAAAATAGTTAAAAAAAAAAGAAAAACAAATTGGTAGTCATGGAGATGTAAAGTACCACATAGCTAATAGAACATATATGCCTGACCCACGGATAAGGACATCAATATGTACTTTTTATGTAATCATATATTGTGAAATAAATTGGGTCCTTTGTCTTGGGAAAAAAAAAAAAAGAAATGAAGGTTACACTAAGTGAAATAAAGAAAAATTTACAGGGAACCAACAGTGGAGTGGATAAAGCCAAGAATCAAATCAATGCTTTAGAACATAAGGAAGAAAAAAAACATTCAATCAGAACAACAACAAGAAAAAAAATCCAAAAAAATGAGGACAGGTTAAGGAGTCTCTGGGACAACTTCAAATGTACTAACATTTGAATCATACAGGTGCCAGAAGTTGAAGAGGAAGAGCAAGAAATTGAAAACTTATTTGAAAAAATAATGAAAGAAACTTCCGCCAAGATGGCGGCGTAGGTGGATGCACTGCGTCGCCGCTCACAACCAGAGAGTTTAAACAAAGAACTCAATAGCGAAAAATAAACAACCAGAACGGACAGAATTTAACTGAAGGGAACTCGGACACCCAGGAAGTTGGGGAGGACGTACATCCAGGTCAGTAAGCGGGGCAGAACCGAGCGGAGGAGCGGAGTGAGAGGCAGTTTGCCCAGAGGGACTCACCCTGCGAGCGCCTAACCAAAGCACAACCCAGAGCAACGAGTGAACCTAGCAGGCTGGTGGCGTAACCAGAGAGGCCAGTGGGAACCAGCAGGGCCGAGACTGGCGGAAAAGGCAGTGGGGAACTAGGGAGCAGAGGGAGATAGGGAGATAGGGAGCCAGCGGTGAACGGCAGAGGCCATTACTCCCTCCCAGGCCCCACTCCCAGAGGAAAAGTCACAAAAAAGCGACCCAGGTTGCCAGGCACCAACAAACACCTAAGACTCCGACAGGTGTGCCACGATAAAAAAGAATGAAAATGGCCAAAATGAAAGATCAGAACAAATTACAACTAACGGATGAAGAGATAGCTAAATTACCAGATGCCCAGTTTAAAACACTGGTAATCGGGATGCTCACAAAACTGGAAGAAAGGTGGACACAAATAGTTGAACAAATGAAGAATACGATAAAGATAATGGAGGAAGATTACAGGGAACCAATAGGGAAAAGAAGGAAGCTGGGACTCAAACCAGTGGGGTGGACCAGAAGGAAGAAACAAGAATTCAAAAAAATGAGGAGGGACTCAGGAACCTCAGAGACATTTGGAAACGACCCAACATCCAGATCATAGGGCTGCCAGAAGGACAAGAGGAACACCAAGAAATTGAACGTATTTTTGAACAGATAATGAACGACAACTTCCCAAATCTGGCAAAGGAAATAGGCTTCCTGGAAATCCAAGAAACTCAGAGAAACCCAAAGAAACGGGACCCAAAGAGGAACACACCAAGGCACATCATAATAACATTACCCAAGATCAAGAATAAGGAAAGAATCTTACAAGCAGCAAGAGAAAAGGAGACAGTTACCTACAAAGGAATTCCCATAAGACTGTCAGCCTATTTCTCAAAGGAGACCTTCCAAGCAAGAAGGGGTTGGAGAGAAACATTTCAAATCATGAAAAGCAAGGACCTACAACCAAGAATAATCTATCTAGCAAAACGTCATTTAGAATGGAAGGGTAAATAAAGTGCTTCTCAGATAAGGTCAAGTTCAAGGAGTATGTCATCATGCAGCCTTTACTATATGAAATGTTAAGGGGTTTTATATAAGGACTCATGAGAGAAGGCACCAGGCCAGATCAGCTACCGGGGAACTCAGATCAGCCACAGCCAAGACGCTTGTGAGGTAAGCAAGCAAAATACAACCAGAGAAACAAATTATAACCAGAGACATTAAAATTTAGAACAATTTGGCAGTAACCAGAGGGGAGGGGGAAGGGGATAATGGGGACAAGGGTATTCAGGAACTGCTATAAAGGACACATGGACAAAATCAAGGGGGAGGGTGGAAGCAAGGGAGGGAGGTGGGTTTGCCTGGGGTTGGGAGTGGAGGGTAAATGCAGACAACTGTAGGTGAACAACAATAAAATAATTTAAAAATAAAAAATAAAGAAATAAAATCATTGTGAAAGAAAAAAAAATAATGAAAGAAAACTTCCCTAATTTGGCAAAGGAAATAGATATACAAGTCCAGGAAGCACAGAGAGAGTCCCAAACAAGCTGGACACAAAGAGGACCACACCAAGACATATCATAATTAAAATGCAAAAGGTTAAAGATATAAGAGAGAATCTTAAAAGCAGCAACAGAAAAGCAGAGAATTACCTACAAAGAAGTTCCCATAAGATTGTCCACTGATTTCTCAAAAGAAACTTTGTAGGCTAGACGGGACAGGCAAGAAGTATTCAAAGTTATGAAAAGCAAGAACCTACAACCTAGATTACCCTATCCAGCAAAGCTGTCATTTAGAACCAAAGGGAAGATACAGTGCTTCCTAGATAAGGTAAAGCTAAAGGAGTTCATCATCACTAAGCCATTATTATATGAAATGTTAAGAGACTTATTTAAGAGAAAGAAGATCAAAACTATGAATATTAAAATGGCAATAAATTCACAACTATCAACAACTGAATCTGAAACACAAACTAAGCAAACTAACAGAACAGAATGATAGCTATGGAGATCATTTGGATGGTTACCAGTTGGGAAGGAGAAGGGGGAGAATGGAGGAAAAGGTGCAGGGACTAATTAAGTAGAAATTGGTAGGTACAGAATAGACAGAGGAATGAGTATAGGAAATGGAGTAGCTAGAGAACTTATATGCGTGACCCATGGACATGAACTAATGGGGGGATGGCTGGAGGAAATGGGGGGTCCTGGAGGGGTAAAATTTGGGACAAAGGTAATAGCATAATCAATAAAATATATTTAAAAAAATAGAAGGACCCAGCAATTCCACTTCTGGGTATTTAACTAAAGAAACTCAAAATACTAATTCAAAAGACATATGCATCGCTGTGTTCATTGCCACATTATTTACAATAGCCAAGATATGGAAGCAACCTAAGTGTCCATCAGTAGATGAATAGATAAAAAAGATGTGGTACCTGTATACAAAAGAATGTTACTCAGCCACAAGAAAGAGTGAAATCTTGCCACTTGCAAAATCATAGATGGACCTAGAGGGTATTATAGTTAAGTGTAGTAAGTCAGAGAAGGACAAATACTATATGATTTCACTTAGATGTGGAATCTAAAAATATAACATAAATGAACAAAGAAACTAGAAACAAACTCGTAAATACAGAGAACATTTTGATGGTTACCAGATGGGAGGAGTGTTTGGGGAGGAGAGGGCGGTGATAAAGGGAAAAGGATTAAGATGTGCAAATTGCCAGTTATAAAAAAGTCATGAGGACAGTCGATAATATTGTAAAAACTATATATGGTATCAGATGGGTACTAAACTACTGGGGTGATCACTTAAGTTATATAAATGTGTAATCACTATTTTGTATACCTGAAACTAATATAATGTTGTATCTCAACTGTAAATGAAAAATAAAAGATTACTTTAAAAAAGTGTAAGTACTGAAAAACAAGAAATAAAACTACCATTGTCATTACCCACAGATGTTATACTTATCTGTAAAGAAAATCCTAAAGAAAAAAAAAACTACTACTAAAATTAATAAGTCTAGCATAGTCTCTGAAATAAAATTAATTTAAAAATTTGCCCTGGCTGGTATGGCTCAGTGGATTGAGCACTGGCCTGAGAACTAAAGGGTCTTCTGTTCGATTGCCAGTTAGGGCACATGCCTGGGTTGCAGGCCAGGTCCCCAGTGGGGGGGCGCATAAAAGGCAACCACATACTGATGTTTCTCTCTTTCTCTTTCCCTCACTCTAATAATAAATAAATAAAATCAGTAAAAAAAATTTAACTGTATTCCTAAATATCAGCAAAAATTAGACAATAAAATTTTAAATGGATACTATTATTTACAAGTAGCAGTAAAATATATCAAGTGCCTAAGAATAAATCTAAGCAAAGAAATGCAAAATCTCTACAAAGAAAATTATAAAACTTTACTGAAAGATGTCTCAGAAGACCTAAGTAAAAAAAGTGCTACTATACCATGTTCACAGATTAGAAAATGTAACTCATTGACATGGACAATAGGGTTAGGATTGAGTGCAGGTGTGGGGGTGGGTTGGGTAGAAGAAAGCAAAGAGGGAAAATTTGGGACAACTGTAAGAGAACAACAATAAAATATTTCATTTTTAAAAAGAAAAAAATTTAATATTGTAAAGATGACAATTATACCCAAAATGAAATACAGATTCAATGTAATCCCTACTAAAATAACAGATTTTTTTTTTTTTGCTTTTCTTCTGTGTGGAATTTTACAAGCTGATTTTAAAATTTACACATTTTCAAGGCAAAAAATTACTGAAAACTTTGCCTTTTTAAGGCAAAATGAATTTGAAAATAGCTTAATAACTTAAAAAAAACACAAAGTGGGAAAGATTGGACGACCTGCCTTGCCAGATGAAAAGGCTCATAAATCTACAACAGTTGAAGTATAGATCATAGACAAACAGACCACAGAAAACAGATCCTTATATTTGTGTAAACATGATTTACATATGACAAAGATGGTATTGCAAAACTATAGGGAAAAGCTGGTCTTTTCAATAATTTCAGTAAATGACAATAAATGGGACAGCTGGGTGTCCTTATGGAAAACTGTGAAACTGAGTCCCTTACACCTCAAACCATACACAAAAATCAACTTCAGGTAGACAGACCTAGATATAAAAGGCAAAACTATAAAGTTTCTACAAGAGAATATAAAAGAATGCCTTTACAATCTTGAAGTCAATAAAGATTTCTTAAACAGGATACAAAACTCAATATCCATAAATGATAAGATTCATAGATTCAACTACATTAAAATTAGGAACTTCCGTTCATCAAAAGGTATCATAAAGAGAGTCCAAAGACATGCCATGGAATGACAGGAGATACTAATATCTGCAACACATAGCCTTGATGAGACTGATATTCAAATATACTTGACCCTTGAACAACATGGGTTTGAACTGTACAGGTCTACTTCTATGCAGATTTTTTTCAATAAATACTGTAAATGTATTTTCTCCTCCTTATCATTTTCTTAATAACATTTTTCTTTACTTTATTGTAAGAATACAATATGTAAACATATAACATACAAAATATGTGTTAACTATTTACATGATCAGTAAGGCTTCTGGTCAACAGTAAGGTATTAGCGGTTAAGTTTTTGGAAAGTTGAAAAGTTAAAGAAGGAATTTCAACTCTCTGGAGGATTGGGTAGAGGGTGGGAGAGGTGTGGTTCCCCTAAACACAGCCTTGTTCAAAGGTTAACTATACCTACTCCTACAAATTAACAAAAATAAAGGAGAAAAGCCTTGAATAGAATTCATAGAAGAGGAAATCCTAATGGATAAGCAAATGAGAAGTTACTTAATCTCACTGGGAATCAGAGAATAGCAAATTAAAATTACAATGAGATACTGTTACATATCCATCAGATAAACAAAAATCAGTCTGAAAAAGGCAATAATGAGCCAAGGTGACAAGCAAAGAAACTTTTATACAATGCTGATGAGTGTGCAAAATAGTACAACCACTTTGGAGAGCAGTTTCACATTATCTAATGAATGTAAAGACACGCATACTTTATGAGCCAGCAGTGTCTGCTCTGGGTAGACACCCAAGAGAAATATATGTGCATTTGCACCAGAATACATGTAAAAGAATACTTATATTTTTATCAATATGTTAATAAAACTTTAATGACTCACAGAACACATATACTTTTGTCATTTAATTATTTTCTTTTAGGTTCTAATTTTTCTAGTTTTAATTTTACTGCTGTATTCACACCAACATTCTTAAGTGGTGTAATATCTCTTGAGGTAAGTAGGGAGCTGGTTTTTCCCATAGCTGTCAGTTTATAATAATAGATCTAAGTTTTTATTCCTTCAATTTGAAGTATTTTTATGAACTAGGATATGATTGATCTATCTCGATGAATATCCCATGTGCTCTTGAAATATGTGTTCTGTTGTTGTAAAAGAATATTTAAAAGAACACTGTTCATAACAGCCAAAAACTAGAAATCCCTCATATATCCCTCAAGAATAGAAATGATAAACTGATATATTCATATAATAGAATATTATACAACACTGAAAATAAATAAATTAGAGCCACATCATGGATGAATGAATCTTAAAATATTGAACAAAGTAAGAAAAACATGAAATAATATATTCAGTATGATTTCATTCATATGGTGTTCAAAACCAGACAGATCAAATCATATTTTAAGACATACGATGAGTGGCAAAATTGCAAAGAAAAGCAAGGAAAAAATTACGATAAAAGTCAGAATAGCCCTGACTGGTGTAGCTCAGTGGGTTGGGTGTCGTCCCATGAGCCGAAAGGTTGCCTATTGACAGTTGACTCCTGGTCAGGGCACATGCCAGAGCTGTAGCCCATGTCGTCAGCTAGGGGCACGTGATGGCAACCGATTGATGTTTCTCTCACACATCAGTGTTTCTTTCCCTTTCTTTTTCCCTTCCTTCCCCCTCTGTAAAAATAAATTAAAAAAAATTTTTTTTTTAAAGTCAGAATAATGTTATTTTTGGAGGGGGTCATGACCAATGACAACCACATGGCAAAGGGCTTCTGGTTTGTCAGAACTGTTTTATTTCTTGACTTGGGTGACACTTGTACAGATGTTTACATAACTATTTGCTATTCCATATGTATAAAATCTACATAATTTTCTATATTTGTGCCTTATTTCACAATTTTAGAAGAGTTAAAGAGAGAATGTTCTGGACTTCCAGCCAAGATGCAGGCATAGGTAGACACACTGTGCCTCCTCACACAACCAAAAACCAAAAAAGGAAAAACAATTTAAAAACAATTTAAAAAAACCCCCAGAACTGCCAGAAAATTGAATTGTATGGAAGTCCGACAACCAAGGAGTTAAAGAAGACACGTTCATACAGACTGGTAAGTGAGGTGGAGCTGGGCAGAGACCACGTGGTGAGCCGGTGGTTTGTGGAATGGTACAGGCAATGCTGCAGCTGCCCAGAGAAACTTGCGGCCCGTGCACTCAGTGACACGTGCGGCTGGCCAACCGGGACCCAGCGGGGCCCAGACTGGTGTACCGGATGGTCCCTCATTCACATGCAGATAAACAGGGAGAAGCTGGGGAGCAGAGTAGAGCAAGCAACCCACCATCACAGGGAAATAAAGACTCAAACCACCGACTCAAAACACCTGTGGGGGTTGAGGTGGCACCGGGAGGAACTCCCAGCCTCACAGGAGAGTTCATCGGAGAGACCCAGGTACTTAGAACTACACAAGTCCGCCCACCTAGGAACCAGCACAGAAGGGCCCAATTTGCTTGTGGGTAGTGGGGAAAGTGACTAAAAGCAGGCAGAGATCGGAGCAAGCACCATCGTTCCCTCTGACACCCTGCCCCCACAGGCAGGGTTACAACACAGTACAAAGTGGGTTGCCCCGCCCTGGTGAACACCTAAGGCTCCGCCCCTTAAACAGGCATGCAAAGGAAACAAAAATGGCCTAAATGAAAGAGCAGATCAAAACGCCAGAAAAAATACAACTAAGCCACGAAGAGATAGCCAACCTATCAGATGCACAGTTCAAAACACTGTAATCAGGACGCTCACAGAATTGGTTGAATTTGGTCGCAAATTAGATGAAAAAATGAAGAATACACTAAGAGAAATAAGGGGAAATGTATAGGGAATCAATAGTGATGGGAAGGAAACTGGGACTCAAATCAATGGTGTGGATCACAAGGAAGAAAAAAACATTGAACCAGAAAAGAATAAAGAAACAAGAACTCAAAAAAATGAGGAGAGGCTTAGGAACCTCCAGGACATCTTTAAACATCCCAACATCTGAGTTACGGGGGTGCCAGAAGGAGAAGAGGAAAACCAAGGGATTGAAAACTTATTTGAACAAATAATGAAGGGGACCTTCCCCAAGCTGGTGAAGGAAATAGACTTCCAGGAAGTCCAGGAAGCTCAGAGAGTCCCAAAGAAGTTGGACCCAAAGAGGAACATACCAAGACACATCATAATTACATTACCCAAGGTTGAAATTAAGGAGAGAACCTTAGGAGTAGCAAGAGAAAGGAGGATAGTTACTTACAATGGAATGCCCATAAGACTGTCAGCTGATTTCTCAAAAGAGACCTTTCAGGCAAGAAGGGGCTGAAAAGAAGTACACCAAGTCATGAAAGGCAAGGACCTACAACCAAGAATACTCTATCCAGCAAAGCTATCATTTAGAATGGAAGGGCAGATAAAGTGCTTCTCAGATAAGGTCAAGTTCAAGGAGTTCATCATCACCCAGCCTTTATTATATGAAATGTTAAAGGGATTTATATAAGGCACGGAGGGATATCAACAGGGGAGTGGGAGGGGGAGAGAGGAGGAAAAAGTAGAGAGAATAAGTAGCATAAACAGTAGGTAGAAAACAGACAGGAGAGGTCAAAAATAGTATAGGAAATACAGAAGCCAAAGAACTTATGTGTATGACCCATGGACAAAAACTAAAGGGCGGAGAATAGGGGGGTGTGAGGAGGAAGGGAATAAAGGGGGGGAAATGGGACAACTGTAATAGCATAATCAATAAAATATATTTTAAAAAAAGTGTTCTAATACCCTTAGCGCATGTATGTCCAGCACATATAGGCTACACAAAGCTTTTCAATGAAGAAAGTTCAGGGAGGAGTTCAGTTACACCTCTTGAGACAGAACAGTGATTTCAAGAAGCCAACTTCTTCCACTCTGTATCTTATAATAGATAATTAACTTACCCAGTGGTGACAGCATATTTGATGTGGTTGCTTGTGGTATAGATAAATACCCCACTTTCATCCCAGGCCCCACTCTTGACACGAATGTTCTCATGAATGTTACACATAGCCTCCAATTTGCGGTTACAGATCACAATGGCTGTAAGAGGCAAAGGGCATGAGTGCTCTGCTGGATAGCGTGAGTGAAGGAGACTTGCAAGGATAGGGAGGGTGGGACTGGTCTCCAAATCAGGGTGGAAATAATGAAGACTTACCATGTTTGGCCAGTAGTGCTACATGGGACATGTCTGCTGACCAGATAACATATTTCACCTTGGAAATCTTTACAGATGCCAGAGTTCTGGGACAGAAAGAGAAGGACAAAAATAAGGAGACCCGATTATTTTGTCCCAGGTTATGACCTAACTTCTCATCTCCAAAATAATGTGAACCCTAATTTCTTTTCTTTTTTTTTAAATTTTATTTATTTTATTTTTAGACAGGGGAAGGGAGGGAGAAAGAGAGAGAGAGAAACATCAGTGTGTGGTTGCCTGTCACATGGCCCCCATGGGGGACCTGGCCTGCAACCCAGGCATGTGCCCTGACTGGGAATTGAACCTGTGACCCTTTGGTTCGCAGCTCGCGCTCAATCCACTGAGCTACGCCAGCCAGGGCTGAACCCTAATTTCTTAAAATAGTGTCAAATAAACATTCTCTGCATTGTAGCTTAGTGACTTAAACATTCTGGCTCACAATGGGTACTTTCCCTTTCTTCAGCTTCTTTATTAATTAATCTAATAAGATACGGTTTTATTCCCATGTATAATTAGGAATTTTTGTATGTATGTTTTTACCACTGGTTTATAAGTTCCTTTAAGTACAGAAACTGTTTTTCATCCCTGTGTCCCTAATATTGTAAATCCCAAGAGCATTCTTTATGTTAGTGCTGTAAAAACAAATAAGCCCCTTGTCATAATGTTAATGTACATGTAAAGGAGGGAGAGTGATTGGAGAGGGAAAAACAATGGAGTTATAGCACAAGAAGTGATCAAGCCAAGAAGAAAACTCACTTGGGGGGAAAAAAGTTTCCACTAAAGATGTCTGCTCTCCCCCACTACACACTTGTCTCCTTAGGGGCACTAGACAAGATACCTCTTCTGCTGCACATCAAAGAGCGTGATGGATTCTGCGTCTCGAAGCAGGAGGTTGCCTGTGCCAGCATAAAAGATCTCATCACAGTTGGGCACCTGAACTTTTTTGGTGATTTCATTCTTCAGATTCTTGATCAGAAGCTGAAATGAGTATTAGAGGAGGGCTTAAGAGAAGCATGTGTATATAAGATGACAATAGCTGACAACGTCCCTCAGCCACTGTTCCTTAGCTTCAATAAACAAACTTATTTTTTATATTCCTGTCTAGGTCAATCAGTGGTATAAAAAGACTCTAAGATTCTCTCCAAGGTCCCTGGTAGCTTTTTTTTTTCAATTGAAATATCCTTAGAAATCCAACTAAAGTCTTAATTCCTCAAACATCTGAAGAGAGAGAAAAGTGCTTCTGGGCTTAAATTTGTTAAATGTTTTCTTGAGAGAGCTTTATTTATCTTGTTTAGGACCTATTACAATTTAAGCAGCAATGGAGGCAGTAGGATAAGGAGGAAGGTCAACTTCACATCCAGCCTACCTTCCTCAAATTTGATGTTATCTCCTATGTTTTCAAGAGTGACTTTAGCTTGGTTCTTAAGCCCAGGGCCACAGTAACCCAATCAAATCAATTTTAAGGCCATTTTCCACAGGGGGGTTGGGGTAAGGCTAAGGATAGAAGTAGAGCTGACACACAAGGATCAGAGCTGCCCAGAGGCGAGTAATGGAAAAAAACCAACTTCTTTATTCTGCCATACAGAGGCCACTGCCACAATACTCCCCAAATTAGTCTCACCTTTACTCTTAACTCACCGAGTGCATCCGATCTAGGACAGCAAACCGATTTCGAGCAACCCAAACGGCTGTGAGGCCCGAGGATCGTTTCCCTTCAGGAGCTGAGAAGAACAAAACCAAAGGGCGGGAGCATGTGGTGAGCAACTGGCAGGTGACAGAGTCAGATGCCATGGAGCTGCCAGTCTTGCTGGCTGCCATGTTGGCTTTGCCAGTTCAGCTGCTTCATTACTAATTCAGTCATAACTGGGGGCTACTGTCAGTGACTTTTTCCCACCAGTCCCCTCCAAACTCCAGCCTCCAACCCTGCCAAGCCTCTTTTCTCTAGGCCAAGTGACTGCATTTCAGCCAACACTATGTACTGGCAGAAGGACCGCCCATCTTGGGAGACAGCACACTCCATCAAGCTAACGAGCAGGGCCTCACTGGCCAAGCTGTGGCACACTGCAAGCAGCCTGTTAGTGTCATTGGACCTCTTATCTAAGCAAGCTGCAGTAGAGACAGAGCCCCCTCCCCCGAATGCAGCTGCTCAGCTGCTTTTAACATGTAAATGTAGACCTCCTAATAAAGGAGGGTAAGGCAGAGCACTCCCAAAATCTATGCTGGGCAGTATTTAACACCAAGATGTTATTCCATAAACATCAATCAATTGTTCTCATTACCCTGAAGAAAGTTACAAAATGTTCCTCAGTTCCCAAACATTTCACTGGCTGATTAGAGTTCGGTATGGGCAACTCCACTCTCTGGAAAACTTCAAGGAAGATACACCAAAGGATGTCCTGCAATATTCTTTTATCTATTAGCATCAGGGGGAAACTGGACACAATGTGCTGCCAGCTGCTTTGTACATTTCAGGTACCTGGGAGTGATAGGCTAGTTCCAAAATTAATTCTTAGGACAAACAATACTCTCACCTTCTAGAGGCTGGGGGAATCTTACTAGTCAGGCTTTTGCTCTTCCTCTCTGCTGCCTACCATTATAATGCATCTTTACTCCTTTACTAATTATCATCTCCCTCAAAAGATAAAGAAGAGACAATAAAAACAGCAAGATGACAAAACTAAGATCTTTTAAACTCTAATCATTGTAAACACATGGAGAAAAAAAGCAAGGGAGTAGGTAGGAAGGGACCAAATCACAAAATCCAGTCAGAAATGGCTCAACTGATTTATAGGAGAGACTTTGATTTATGGATACCAAGGACATATGTTTTCTCTTTTTTTGCCATAACAACACTTAAGAGAGTGAATCGTATTAGCAGCAATAGTGACACAGTGGCACCCACAACAGGGACAGAACTAGTAAATTGGGTTAGCCAAAAGTTCATATGGTTTTTTCCATAAAATAAATGACACATTTTTCATTTTCACCAACAACTTTATTGATCTGGATATTCTGAGTATGTCAGCTCTCTCCCATGCGGCAAAACACTAATTGTTCTCAATTAATGTCTTGATTTGATCACTATCAACTTCAGCTGGTCTACCCAACCGTGGAGCATTGTCTGGTGAAAAACCTCCAGCACGAAACTTCGCAAACCACTTTTGACACATTCAATCAACCTTCTCCATATACTGCACAAACCTTTTTTCACATTTTAGTTGTATTTTTATCTTTCTTGAAATAATAAAGCAAACTGTTGCGTATTTTCTTCCATCTTCAATATGAAAATGGCTACACAAAAATTCACCAATTTTGATGTCTTTTTTTAAATGCATACTGATATGAAGTTGCCACAATACAATCTAACAAAACTGTTTCAAATGAAATTAAAGACAACTAAGCACTACTAGAACCATCTTACAGAAAAAAAACAAATAAACTTTTTGGCCAACCCAGTATTTCTCATAATTTGTTGATGTGGTCTAAGCTATTATGAAAGTATGTTAGTTAAGAGTGAGGACTTGAGGAATAAACCTGACCTATAAACCAACTGGAGGAAATGCACTGAAAAGAGCATTAGCAAGATTCAAATCTATTCTGATAATATTTTGTCAGCAAGTTCTAATATCAAGGACATCAACAAGATATGGTGGTGATGGAAGACATAGGCAGGGGTCTCAGCTGGATCCTGGGACCCCTGGTGGAACATGGGGCTATTAGCAGTCTCATCTTTTTGACATGCAAAAGGAAGCAAAGCGGATCTGGATGTGGATGGGGGAGCATAAATTCCTAGTCCCAGAGTGAGACACTGCAAGATTGGAACCACATTTTTAAATAAATGAAATTACCAGGGTGAAAGTCGTATCAGCTGACAATAAACTAGGATAACATGCTGTGCTGAAAGAGAAAATGGAGTTTCTAATAACCAAATTATAAAATATATATATCTAGCTGGAGTAATAAAATGGAGGAGGAACATGAATATTTCACACCATGGTCTCCTGTGATGCAATTGTCAGTGCCACCTGCCACAGCAGTGAATGATGTGGTCACAGCTAGAGGATGGAATGTGAAAAATTCAAAAAAGAATGATGATGTGGGAGAGGAGAGCTGGAAATAGAGTTGGATAGATAAATAGAACACATACCATCAGGGTTCTGAGAGTCAGCATCCTTGGGGATGGTGTACAGATCATAGGTACTATTCTCTAAATTGCTGGCTCTCTGTAGAAAGAAAAAATTAAACTGTCAGAGGTACCCAAGATATAAGTTTATTCTGACAGAGAAAACAGTTATTACCCAGACCACAACAGGAAACTATACATTTCTTTTTTTTTTAAGATTTTATTTATTTATTTTTAGACAGAAGGGAAGGGAGGGAGAAAGAGAGGGAGAAAAACATCCATGTGTGGTTACCCCTCACATGGCCCCCACCAGGGACCTGGCATGCAACCCAGGCATGTGCCCCGACTGGGAATCGAACCGTGACCCTTTAGTTCACAGCCCGCACTCAATCCACCGAGCTATGCCAGCCAGGGCAAGGAAACTATACATTTCTAATCCTTCACTCAGATGGCATTTGAATGTCTCCATGGCTAAAATTTATAAGATTTATTGCCAAAGAACTCAGCATTCCTGTCACTTCATTTTTTTCATCCTCCAAAGATGCAGACATTAATTGAATGAAAGCAAGGATTACTCTCTATTCCACAATTAACAGACTAAGACCCCAATAGTCCAGTGCACCACTTGAATATACTCATCAACTTAAAAGTCTGCTTGAAGGGGGAAAAAGACATCACACACACAAAAAAGACATTAAAGAAAATTGCCAGGAGGAAAATATGGGTTTGTTAGACATTGAAAAAGAACTGGGATTAGACACTAGAAGTCATATGGGGAAAGATAGGTTTTCATTCTTTTTAACTTGGTAACCAGGACTCTAAAATTAGAACTTCATTTCTTTTTTGAATTGTATGGCAAGAAATGAGGATGATTTCTACTTGATGACCCTGAAGGCAACTGCATTGAAAGGAACTCCTCCCAAAATCAGCTCTACTATTTTTACTCAAATGAAAGAATCAAGATAAGCATCTCTTTTCCCTAAGATATAGCCATTCTCTCAAATTACTTCTAATGATTTTGGTCATTCATCTTGATGCTTCATTAAGTTTAAAAGGTGTTAGCCTTATGAAAGGTATGTTCACAACCCTTACTATGCTTGTAACAACTGAAGCCTACTTGATTTGAGCCTCTGTTTTGTGTTAGTTCTCTCAAAGTGACCATTAAATACCTCAGCGATTCCTATGGCACAAGAAAGAGACCTATGAGAAATGGGGAGGTCCTAGGAGCACTCAATAATTACTTACTGTACATAGTAGGACTGCATTTTCTGCTGGATTGTATGACATATTGAACACTGGAAACTTGGAACCACTAGAAATATATATTAAAAAAAGAGATAATAGGAAAGAGGCATAAGAATAGAAGGAAGAAAGGAATTATTCCTACACTTCTTACTTATCTAACCTTTACACATACACTCATCACTTTTATAATTAGGAATAAAAGTAAATGAATAGTGCATCTATTCTCTTCCCTCCCTTAAGGCCTAGGGACTTCCCTATCCCAGCTTTGAGCAAACGGTTTTTTAAAAAGCAAACCCTACTACAAGTCAAATTATTCAATAGAAGGTAGGGTTAGCACTGCTGTAGTAAGTGGGATTGGTTTCCCTTGGATACAAATTCCTACACATAATTGTGTGGATGCCACAGAATTAATGAGGTGATTTGTCTCTGGTTAATTTCTCCTGTTCACATAAACCCATCTTTTTATTGTAGTCATTCTAGATGGTAGTTATCAAGCCCTCATGACAAAGTTTGCCACCATGAATGTTTCATCATGATGACAGCTTTCTAAGAGGACAGTTCCTTCTGCTAGGCATCCCAGAGGTTATTACAGCTTCAGAGTTAAAGAGCTTTCAGAGACATATTTCTGGTTTAGAGCTGCATATAGTTTGCTAGAAAGCAAAGAAGAGTCACAGAAATGCCAAACAAAGGCAAAAAGGCCTATCATCAAATGGGGCTACTCTCTACCAGTAATTTTTCTCTGGTTTGCAAGAGCTGGCAAAAAGTGGTAGTATGATTCCCTCCCTGTCCACAGTGTCACTAGCATTCTCAGCAGCGGAACCATTTCCTTCATGACTACCTCCTTGCTCACCACACTCCTGAGGTTTAAACCAAGTAGCCTCAGCCAATGGGGGTTCCATCTATGACAGGAGATGAGATCCTAAATGTTATTAAAAAAAAGACTTTGGTTTGTGAGTATCATATCATGATGACAGATGAGAAGGTTTGAAGGGAAATCAGATTTACCTCCGCAACTGCATCACAGCTACATCTTTAGAGCTGTTGAAATCCAGCTGACGTAAGAATCGGTCCTTGACATAATGTAGCATATTGCCATGAACAGCATAGGCTGGCCTTTCCCGTTCCAGTTTAAACACAATCATGCCACCGTCATGGCCTGGGACACAGGGAGAAAAGAAAAAAATTAGCTTTAGGCAATAAACAAAGCTGGAAACAGGAGATATACAAGGATTAGGATTACATGTGTATGCATCCTTTGTTTGCCTAAATTATCATGATTTTTGGAATCTTTCTTCAAATAAATTTTTATGAATCCTTTCTTAATACATTAAGTCCACAACGATGTGGATGATAGGTTTTGCAACTTTAAGCAAAACCATGTATAATGAAACCAATTCTACCATATACTAATTGATAAAAACAAAGGTTAAGTTCCTTCAGCATCTTAACATTATAACAAAATAATGAACAAAATGATGTTATTTGAAGACCTGCTGCACTCTATCACACTGCTACATTTAGACATGCCCTCCTCTGTGTCCCCTAACATTCTGCACAAACCTCTTTTATAGCACTTATCCTATAATGTAATTGTGTAAGTCTATCATCCCCAAGATGCCACAAGCTCCCTGAAGACAAAAATTACAGTAATTTCCATCGTTTCCCAGTGCCTAGCTTATAATAAGAACATAAACATATTTGCTGAACAAATAGATGCTAGTTTTAAAAGTCTTTATGCTTCTGTTTTAAACAAATGTTTAGCTTTTTTCCTACTGGCATTATCCATCTTTTAGAGAAACCTTGAGTTTTGCCCTCCAGTCCCCTCTCCACACATAAGCTAGATCATGACACTTCCACTGGTTTTCCATTCAGAGTAACATGTACAATATGGCTTTGTCTTACCTCCTATACTTAGCCCCTTACTCACTATGCTCCTACTGGCATGTTCTTCAAACATGCTCAGCATCCTCTACATCATGGTCTTTGTCAGTCCCCACACTCATCCCTCTCTTTCTCCTTTACTTTTGTTTAACTTTTCTTCAAAGCATTTTTCACTAAACATTGTTTTATATATTTATTGTTTTATGGTCTATCTTCCTACACTGCAAAAAAGAAAGTTCCATCAAATCAGGGACATTGTTTTATGCTATAACATTAGCACTCAGACTAGGGCCTGGCATTCAGTATGTATTTGCTAAATGAATGAATAAAACTCAGCTTCTAGCACCTCAGTCTGAGAATTCCAAGTGTCCAGTATTAGCCTCCAAAGCTTCCTAGGAACTAATGGGCTTTATTGTTAAATGGCTCTTAGTGAAGAAAGAACACTGAAAGAACACTACTCCAAGACAGTAAGTGGGGAAAAAAGGAAAAAACCTCAATACATGGCTGTGAGAATTATACTTCTCCTTGTTATCCTACTCTGCATTTACTGGAGACAAAGCTAAAGGAGAATCACTCTTGTCTTATAAACTTTGAACAGAAACAAGGAAAAAGAGAAGATATGGCCCTTACCGGCTGCAAAGAGGTTAAGATTAGGGTGGGCAGCTAGGACCCAAAAACGATCATGGTCCCTGCGGAAGGTCTGAACCCCAGTTCTAGAAAACAAAAGGTGCACAAACAAAAATATTAATTTCCAAGGAATCTTCAGCCCATCATATATAAGAATAGAGTGGTAAGCCAGCATGCTGATATAAATCAGGAATAGTATACTGCATATCTTAAGTAATGGCAGTCATGATAAATTCTACTAAAAAACAGAAAGAAGAAACTCTAAACTAACCCTCTTATTTTCATATTTCAATTTCCCCATATTCATCATAATTTTCTACTATACTGCTTTCACTTCACATTTATTTCTCTAGCTACAAAAGAACATGCTTAAATTTACAGGAGAAAAAGAATACACATGGAGACCTCTATTTGATGGAAAATTTGTAACCGTGAGCTGATCTTTAGGTCCTTTCAAGTTTTCATAATACAGGCATACCGCATTTCATTGAGCTTCACTATATTGTGCTTTGCAAATACTGCATTTTTAACAAAATGAAGGTTTGTGGCAACCCAGCATCTAGCAAGTCTATTGGCACCATTTTTATAACAAGCTCTAATGATGGTTAATATAACTTTTATATGTGCTGGGAAACCAAAAAATTTGTGTGGCTTGCTGTATTGCCGTATTTACTTTATTGCAGTAGTCTGGAACTGAACCCACAGTATCTCCAAGGTATGCCTGTATGTGATCTGACTTCTCTACATGCTGAAAATAATGACAAACAAATACAAGTATTCTAATTTAATTTTTAAAAAGAGAGAAGGTAAGAGAAAGAAAGGGGCTTCCCGTGAGTTTGGTCACACAGCATCATAATCCCCTTACCGCTTAGACATATCCCAGACTCGGATACTTTTGTCCTCAGAATTGCTGAGGATCAACTCTTGGCGAGGGTGGAAGACAGCACAAGATACGTTGTTGTAATGGCCCCGGCAGGTATCAACCTCCCATGCCTTTGATTCTGAAGGACAAAAAAAATTAGGTCATCACAACTCCCAACCACTCTGAGTTTGGGATTTGGAATTATGAGATCTTCTAACCAAATATAAGATATACCACAAAGTGCAAAATTAGCAACTTCTTTCTAATAGGGTAATTTTCTTTAAGCCTCTGAATCTTTACATATCTCTTTCTTCTTTCATTTTGACCTTATCAATTATAGCACCTCTTCTTCATCATCCTTACCCTGTTTTACTTGTCACTAGCTGTCATTAGAGAACATAAACTTCATATGACAAAAAGTTTTATCTGTTTGTCACTGTTTTATCTCCAGAGCTTTGAAAAATGGTTAATACAAAGTAGGTAATCAATAAACATTTGTTGAGGTGATGTCAGAGGAATGACAGAGTGAGAGATCCCATCGTCTCTCCCCTAAAAGTTTCAACAATTTGAGTCATAATTCAACAAAGAATTCCCTGCTCAACACGCAAACACATCTGACAGATCCATGCATTGAAACATCTAAAGGTGGGCAAGTGGGAGTGAACCAGGGAGGCAAAAAGGGAAAAAAGCAGAGAGAAGTCACAGAGGCAGCCCTGCAGCCAGGAACTTATAGCAGAGCTCAGTCTAGAGAGAAAAAGTCAGGCTGTGGCTGGCACTCTTTTTAGCCTGGAGGAGCAAAGAGATTTAGTGAGCATTCCTGCAGGAGTGGGCAGTATGAGCTGTGGCTGAGTCCAGTGACCTGGGCAGGTTCGAAGCATAGAGGTATGGCCTTGGTTGTCTGGCGACTGGCATTTGAGACAGAGAAACAAAGCTATGAAGCCTGGCCTCCTTATTCATTCTTTCATTCTTTCATTCATTCGTTCGTTCGTTCATTCGTTCGTTACTGTTGTCTCCATTCAAGTACAGTTGTCTCCACTTCCTCCCCTCATTACTCCCCCCCTCCCCGGGAGAAGCCTGGTCTCTTCTTAACCTCTCAGAAAGTGCCTCCCTTCACCCTACATGTTGGGTTGCAGGGCACATTATCTGCAAATCCAAGAACTGGTACTACAGAATCACTTTTTCCCTGAGTCAAAGGAGCACTCTGTGACTAAGCCCAGGTTTGGGTGGAGGTGCTGGGGTTAAGCCTCAGAGGTCCACTGGTCACTATTACCAGGAAGGCAAAGCAACAAAAGAGGAGGCCAGGCTCCCCCAGCTCACCCGACCCCACACATCACTGCTACACTGCCAGCATATGGTTGCGGAGGATAGCATTGGGATTTCACAGATGTGGAGTCACACCACCAACAGCATTCCCCTGTGGGGTTGGTCCCCTTGGACAAGGATGACCAGATCACAAAGGAGGCACCTAGCTTCCCAGGGAGCACAGGCCATTTTCCACCACCCAGTGGAGATCTGAAAAACCAGAGAAATACAGGAGAGCTAAAAAGTTTGTGATTCAGTGCCACCTACTGGAAAACAATAGAAAAAATTCTTTTTACCAATCTTTTAAAGAAGTACCTCTCATACATATGCCTAACCAAGAAGAAATCCATCAAATACCATGAATAACCAAGGTAACGAGGCAACTCAGAAAATGAAAAATCTCCAGAAAACTAACTTAAAGAAATGGAAGTATGTGACTTAAATGACAGAGATTTCAAGATTGCAATTCTGAAAAAACTCAATGAGATACAAGAAAACACAAATAGGCAATTTAATGAGCTTAAAAAAATTAATAAACAAAATGAGCACGCTGCCAAAGAAACTGAAACTTTAAAACTTTAAAAAAGAACCAAACAGAAATTCTGGAGATGAAGACTCAATAAAATAAATCAAGAATTAACTAGTGAGCATAAGAAATAGAGCTCACCAGATGAAGGAAAGAGTAAGTGATATCGAAAGCAGAAATCTAGAAATGACAGGGAGGGAAGAAGAGAGAGACTTGAGCATTAAAAAAAAAGAAAGAAATAACTCTATGAGAACTATCTGACTCCATCAGGAAGAGTAATAAAAGAAAATAAGCATACCAATAGAAGGGAACAGACAGCCTATTCAAACAAATAGTTGACAAGAACTTTCTAAGCCTATGAAAATTAGATCCTCAAATCAAAGAAGCAAACACAATACCTAATCACCTCAATATAAAAAGGTCTTCTCCAAGGCATGTTGTATTAAAATTGTCAAAGGTTAATGACAAAGAAAGAATTCTCAAGGCAGCCAAGGAGAAAAAAAGAAGTAACCTATAAAGGAAAGCCTATTAGGTTATCACTGGACTTCTCAACAAAAACTACAAGCCAGAAGAGAGTGGAACCAAATATCCAAACTACTAAGAGAAATTACCAGCCAAGAACATATATATCTGGCAAAGTTATTGTTTGCTATGAAGGGGAACTAAAGACTTTTCCAGACATAAAGAAGCTGAGGGAGTTAATCACCGGAAGACCTTTATTTCAGAAAATACTCAAGGAGGTTATTCCATATGAAACAAAGAATAAACAGTCACAAAACTACAAGTAAGATTAACAGGCATAATTTGTAAGAACCAAAAACATAAAAGGGGAGAGAATAAACATCTGGATTTGCAAACAAGGATGGATATCAGATGCATTCAAAAGAAAAAGGAATACTGTACATATAAAACTTTGTTTCATATAGCTAATGCTAACCATACAACAAAAAACCCAAAACTGAGACACATAACTTAAAAAAGGAGGAAAAAGAAAAAATGATGAAATGCCACCAAACAAAAGCAACAGAGAGAAACACAAAGGAAAAGAACCGATAAAAGCAAAGAGCTACCAGAAAACAAAAGATTAAATGGTTACAGGATGTCCTCATACACCAATAATCACCCTAGCCCTGGCTGGTATGGCTCAGTGGCTGAGTGCCGGCCTGTGACCCAAAGGGTCACCGGTTTGATTCCCAGTCTAGGGCATATGCCTGGGTTTCAGGACAGGTCCCCAGTTGGGGGCGCGTGAGAGGCAACCATACACTGATGTTTCTCTTCCTCTCTTTCTCCCTTCAATAAATGACTGAATAAAGAAGGTATGTATATACTATGGAATACTAATCAGCCATAAGAAAAGATGAAATATTGCCATTTCCAACAACATGGATAGACCTTGAGAATATTATGCTAAATGAAATCAGTCAAAAAAAGCTAAGAAGCATATGATTTCATTCACATGTGGGATATAAAACTGAAACTCACAGAAACAGACAACGGTATGGGGGCTATTAGAAGGAAGAGGGGTTGGGGATAGTAAAGGGTTAGGAAGCCAAATATATGGTGATGAAAGGTGATTTGACTTAGGACGGTAGGCATGCAATGCAATATACAAATCATGTATCCCAGATTCTACACTTGAAGCCTATATAATCCTATTAATCAATGTCACCCCAATAAATTTAAATAAAAATAAACATTTGTTGAATGAATAAATTATTACTCTTCACTGTGTTCATACTCCTCAAAATCAGGATGCCATTGCAAGAAAACAGGGAATGAGGAAATTTTTATGCCCCTGGGGTTAGCATAAACACCTAAGGTAAGAAATTGCGTCACTAAGTCCAGAAAACCTGGCTACATCACCTTGCTGGCCAGCAGTCAGTTTTTTAATCATGGTGATACCATCACTGTTCACTCACCATTCATGCGCCAGATCTTCACCTGACGGTCATCTGCCCCAGATACAATAAGGGGCATAGTGGGATGGAAGGCAGCCCAGTTTACTCCACGGTCATGACCCTGTGGAAAAAAAAGAAGTAGTTCTTCTAAAATGGCTTTATGTCCATTACTCAAAGAAAGCTGATGAACCATGCTGGTAGTTACAAAAAGTGTCTCTGATTTATACTCTTCATATAATAAGACTATGCTGCTTTAAGATTTGAACATGAGAATTACTATGTCAATCTACCCAGTATTATCCCCAAATTCAGCTTCATTTGCATTTGTGATATACTGCCTGGTTTTGTTACTTGTCTACTTATACATTTCTTTTTTTTTTTTTTTAAAGATTTTATTTATTTATTTTCAGACAGAAGGGAAGGAGAAAGAGAGGGAGAGAAACATCAATGCGTGGCTGCCTCCCACATGGCCCCCACCGGGGACCCAGCCCGCAACCCAGGCATGTGCCCCGACTGGGAATCGAACCGGCGACCCTCCGGTTCACAGCCCACACTCAATCCACCGAGCCACACCAGCCAGGGCTCTACTTATAAATTTCTCCAACTAACTATAACATCTCAAGAATAACAACCAGCCCTGACCAATATGGCTCAGTTGGTTGGGTGATGTCCCACAGAGTAAAGGGTTGCTGGTTCAATTCCCAGTCAGGCATCTGTCTGGGTTGCGGGCCAGGTCCCCATTTGGGTCATGTGAAAGAGGTGGCCAACCAATGTTTCTTTCCCTTTCTCCCTTCTTTCCTATCTCTCTAAAAATATGTAAATAAAATTTTCAAAGGAAAAAAAAGGATAAAGGCCAATTTTATAACTTAATGAAGAAATTCTCAAAACGTAGTTGGAATACTTGACTGATTATCAAGATTCTTTTAGGAAATCTGCAAGGTCGAAACTACTTTCATGCCCTGGCTGGTGTAGCTCAGTGGATTGAGCACAGTCTGGGAACCAGAGGGTCCCGGTTCGATGCCCCGTCAGGGCACATTCCTGGGTTGCGGGCTGGGTCCCCAGTGAGGGCCATGTGAGAGGCAACCATACATTGCTGTTTCTCTCCCTTCCCCTCTCTCTAAAATAAATAAATAAAATCTTTAAAAAAAAAAAAAAACTACTTTCATAATAACTGTAAGACATTATTTGTTTCTTCATCTTACTTTCTCATAAGTGTACAGTTTTCTAGAGGTTACATGACATGTGATGTCATTGCTTTGATAGCTAATGGAATGTGTACTTATATATTTTATATTTTAATAGTTATTAGCTTTAAAACATTTCAAATATGGTAAAAATTGACAGCTATAACTCACATTAACAAGAACCCTTTGGGGTCAATAAGTTTTAAGAATATAAAGAGGTCTTCAGACCACAAAGTTTAAGTACTACTAGTTTTTTAAGATATATTGTACCCTGCCCTGGCTGGTGTAGCTCGGTGGATTGAGCACGGGCTGAGAACCAAAGGGTTGCCGGTGTGACTCCGGGTTTGACTCCTGGTCAGGGCACATGCCTGGGTTGCAGGCCAGGTCCCCAGTGTGGGCCATGTGAGGAGCAACCATACATTGCTGTTTCTCTTCCTCTCTTTCTCCCTCCCTTCCCTTCTCTCTAAAAAGAAATAAAATCTTTTTTTTTTAAAGATTTCATTTATTTATTTTTAGACAGAGGGAAGGGAGGGAGAAAGAGAGGGAGAGAAACATCAATGTGTGGTTGCCTCTCATGTAGCCCCCATTGGGGACCTGGCCTGCAACCCAGGCATGTGCCCTGACTGGGAATCGAACCAGCGACCCTTTGGTTCGCAGCCTGCACTCAATCCACTGAGCTACACCAGCCAGGGAAAGAAATAAAATCTTAAAAAAAAAAAAAAAAGGATATATTGTTCCCTATTTATATAGTTGTACTCTGTATTATGACATAATCATATATAAGGCAGTTTCGAATTAGCAGTATTTCTGAGAGATATCGTGTGGTGAAAAGCAGATGGATTTTGGAGTCATCCAAGTGGAAATCAATTTACTAGATACATGTGGACTTTGGTAAACTGCTTAATTTTTCTAAATCTCAATTTTTTAATCTCATTTTAGCAAAATGAGGTTAACAATGTCTACTTCAATGGATACCTACGAAGATTAAATTAGATATTTTTTAAAAATTGATTTCCTATCTTATACTTTTGTATTTTTCTACTGTGCTTGCAAGTTACTTACACATGGTTGGTTCCAAATAACTTTGATGAAATCCCCCCTTCTCCCCCTCAATCCTGTTCTCCCTTACAATAAGCTTGAGAATGGGCTCTGCTTTGGGATGGTGATGTAGCCTATGGCAGCTTACTCCTTCTCTTTTCACTGTTTCTATAAGGTAATATGACTCTCCCTTAGGTAGCACGTAAGTTTCATTTCAGTGGGCTCACCCACTATTCTATTTCCAGTGCCTCAAAACAGTGCCTAGCACTTAATTAAGAACTGCATAAATCATTATTGAAAGAATAAACACTTCAATGACATACTGTCACTGTTTCCCTGGAGAAAAGCCCATAATCGGCTGATGGCTCTAAAGACAAGTACCTCTAGTACATGCTTCACCACTGCATCCGTAGTTCCAAACAGATCAACCCCGGTTATTCCTCTCACATCCGACTCCACTGCACCAGGGGACAAGTTTTTTTTCCTTAGACCTTTGAAGGGGTAAGGAATGGGATGAAAGATACAAACATGTTACCAAAAAGAGCACTGTAACAGAAGCACAGAAAGGTACAGTGATAGACTAACATTAAAGAAAAGGGAAAAAGAAATTTAGAGAGGCTCCTATCTATTTCTTTCTAGAAATGTTCAAAATATTGAAGAATGGGTACATTCACTACATTTTCTTCTGTTCCCTTAACACTTAACAGGCCCACTACTGAGATTTCTCCTCAGAAGACTAGGGCCAAACTTCCAACACAGCTAACTTCTTCAACCAATCTCACCTTAAGAGGTAAATATTCAATTTCCACTTTACCACTTTCAACTTCGTGAAATCTATAGCAACTTCTGTTTCATCATCTCAAAGAATTTTCAAAGAAAAGGTATTTGAGGAGACGACAGCTCAGTGTTTCTCAAACTGGGAGCTTTTAGGCAATTCATAAGGAAGTTCCAAAAGAGTTAAGGAAACTAGGCTTATTAAATAGAAAACAGCTATATGGTAAAAGATACTGTAAACTATAAACTATGCAAAAAGGATACTCATGTCTTCTACTTGACTCTTGGGCAGGGGACAAAATAATTCAATCTGTCAGGTCCCATTAAGCTCTTGCTTAAAAGACTGGTAATAGATCTGAACACATGTACTTTGTCATTAAAACTTCTGGAGGCTAGTTTCACTGGGAAGAATTAACCCATAATTTGAAAACAATGGAAAAAAGACACCAGGGTAAGAACAGTCTAATTTGCAGCCATAAAAAAGAATGAAATCATTCCATCTTCAACAACATGGATGGACCTAGAGAATATTGTACTGAGTAAAATAACTCAGACAGAAAAAGGCAAATGCTGTGTGTTTCACTTAAATGTGAAATCCGAAAAACAAAATAAATGAATATGCAACAGAAACAGACTCTCAGAACGTTCTGATGGTTGCCAAACGGGAGGGGGTTTAAGAGAGTGGGTGGAATAGGTGAAAGGAGTAAGAGGTAGAAATTTGTAGCTACAGAATGGTCATGAGGGTCCTGGCTGGTGTGGCTTAGTGGACTGGGTGCCAGCCTGTGAACCAAAAGGTCGCGGTTTCGATTCCTAGTCAGGGCACATGCCTGGGTTGTGGGCCAGGTCCCCAGTGGGCAGTGCTTGAGAGGCAACCACACATTGATTTTTCTCTCCCTCTCTTTCTCCCTCCCTTCCCCTCTCCCCAAAAGTAAATAAATAAATAACATCTCTGAAATAAAGTAAAATGGTCATGAGGATGTAAAGCACAGCACAGAAAATATAGTCAATAACATTGTAATAACTATGTATGACCTCGGATGGGTACTAGATTTACTGGGATGATCATTTAGTCAGTTTTATAAGAGTCTAATGACTGGGTTGTACACCTGAAACTGTAATTGAAAAGTAAAAAAAATTATTAAAAAGAAAAAGAAGTTATTTGTATAAGACCCAAATTTACGGCAAAATCACACTTACCTTAAAAGCTTACTATTTGTGCTCTATATTCAGAACCAAAATTATAACATTACTACCTTACATTTGAAAAGAACTTTGTGGTTTTCAAAGCAGTCTAATATATGTTCTGTGATTTGATCCTGATAATAACCTTTTGAGACAGGCAAGCAGGCATTATACCTGTTTATGAATAAGGTAATAGAATAGGACTCAATCCCCATCTTTTTGTAATTTAGGGGGTGGGGGTGAACAGAAAAATGGAACTATCTGGCATTTGTAAGATAAAAACTAAATATCTATAGTAGGGGAAAAATATAAGCTATCAGTGAAAATATAACTTAAATAGTTTTAAGCCTAAATTTTGGCATCTGTAGGAAAATACTAACATTTGAGTTTAAAAATAACATTTACTTTCATTGCATTAGAATCATAATCTCTCTTCTATTATATAGTGGCATGTAAACATCAGCATTAGAGAAGTAAGTGATTAAAAGGACACAACAATTTTAATTATCTTGTCCCTTGTCCAAGATGAGCATTTCGCCAATAGGTAGAGAGAAATAAAGCCAACCTTTAAAAAACAAAACAAAACACTCGCCCAAAGCTTTATAAATACATTATCACAGGAGTGCCTCCTTTTGCTTATTTCTTGTGTCCCTTTAATTGGATGTGTCAACATTTTCTGAGTTTGGGGTATGAAACAGATTCAAAGAAAAATACAGCTGTGAAGAACTTTACCTCCAATAAGCTTCAACAAATACATTAAAAGAGAAAGCTGTATGACAGAATGGAAGCCTCTGCTGCATTTGCTTGTAATGATCCAGGAAAGAGGAAGGGCAAATACAGATAGATGAAGTGACAGGCAGTGAAAAGACACTCAGAGAAGAAATAATGGAACCTTCAACAAGTCACTCACACTAGGACTGAATGACAGATGGAAAATTTCTATAGCAGCTACTCAAATCTAGAGGGAGTTAGAGGATACTCTCAGAATGGACCTGTTCAGTGCACACCTCTAAGTGGGGACCAGAAGAAGCAGTAAGAAGAGAGGGATGAGAACAGAAGTTGGCAGCAAATTAATACTTTTTTAGTAGTCATTGCTAAGATTAAACCTGAATTGCATGAGTTTGACATGCAAAGGTGTCATCATATTAGATAATTTCAGTTTACTTGGAAGCTTAAGATAAAAAACAACGTATCTTCTATATATTTATATCTAGATTGTAAATATTTTTTTTTGCCAGGCTAACAAAAAAGATTAAGGTTAAGCTAAGCCCCATGGGGTTCAATTCTCATGGGAGAGGTATCAACAAAACAGGTTTCCCTTTAAAGATCTGTTTTCTTATTACTTATCTGGCTCAGTGTCCCCTTTCAGACACTCAAAAAAAAAAAATCAGAATTTTTAACAGTTCTCTAAAAGTGAAGGTATCCATTTTCTGACTCAGAACTAATGTTTCCTCTCCTGGAAATATTAGCTCTGGTCCCTAATAGACCTGAAAGCTAATTCCTCTTCCTGTGGTCAGATTTATTGGAACTCAGGCAAAAATAACTGCTAAAAAGAGTATTTCATTTCAAGAAAAGGAAAGAATAAATGTAACAGTCTAACCCAAAAGTTCCTTCCATTTGGTTAATACCAAAGCATCTCCTTCTACTCTGGGTCAGGGGTTTTGGAAATCAGGACAGTTTTGAGTAGAGAAAAACACTTAGAAATGGTATAGAGAGCATTAATATCAGTACAGCAGTTAGCACAAAATTTTCAATATCAGATCATGACGTTATTACATAGTAATCCATGCACTTCACACCTTCAAGAGCAAGTATAAACCCCAACTGAGGTCACACACTCTCTCTTCTGTTCTCTAACAAGGACCTTAATACTGATGCAAAAATGTTCTCCTGCCTACAAAAGAGAAAAAAATTTCTTGCATTGAGCATTTCATGATCACTAATGAGAATCCACCTACCTAGCTGCCCCATATTGCATTAGCTAAGCCACAGGGAAACTGCCATGCTAGTAACAGGGGGCATAAACTCTGACAGTAGAGCAGTGTAAGGCCCTTCTCAACCCAGTGCACTAGGAAAGAATTAAGTCCTAATAGCCAAAGCATCAATTTATGCATGTAGCAAGTTAACTTCTTTATGATTTAGAATGGCATTAGTTGAACACTGTTCTCAGAAGAACGGAGAAAATAGTCACTCAAAGCATTTCTGTAGCTTTAATTCTCTTACAGAACCCCAGATGGGAAAGACTATTTTAAATATTGTGACTGCCCCTGACTAGTTGGAACAGCATACACCAGGATCCAACCCCATCAGACTCCTATGTCCTGAGACAGAGAGGGTGTTTTGAACGTGCATGTAGTGAAAATTCATAGCTAGGTCCTGGGAGAGTGAAAAATAAGCTCCCTAGTACTAGCAGTGCCTGTGCCTAACTCCTCCTGCTGGCATGGCTAGTCAATATCTGAGTGTACTGTGAAACACCTACTAGTCTGATGAAAAAGTGCAATGGCAAATGCCCTAGCTGAAGTGGGTCCAACTATCTCCAGTACAATCTTGTTTATAACACTCCCTTATAATTGGGAACCTTTGAAAACTATAAACGCCACATGATCTAGAGGTCTACTCTCTAACTATCCTTATGTTCCCTTGGGCTTTCTGTGCTACATGAATCTTAAAAAATACCTATCACAACATTCCAAATGCTGCACTCAGGAATTCAAATTTTCAACTTGCTGTTTAAATTGACTTGTTGGAACAGCAACTACTATACTGCCCGAAGCCACAAAAGAGTTGAGAAAAGTTATCACCTTGGCTATATAATACAGAAGGGTGACTCTTTTATTACCAAAAAAGAACCAAGTAAGACCTATGAGGAGGCCTTCTTTTTACAGAATGAAAACACTGTTTTGTAGTCTAACCATGGACCTGTCAGAGAACCTGATTTCCAAGAATTTCTAAGGCAACAAACAAATAGAGATAATATAGCAAATGATAAGTACTTAACTGGGCAGAGAACCATAGCATTTAGAGTTTCATTTTCTTATTCTGACGTTCAGCAAAGCACTTTCATTTCTCCATCATGTCAATCTCATAGCTACGGTCCTTTCTCTTCATTTAAATTTTCTAGTTAGCAATTTGTCATGTCTTCTCCATACAGCACTAAACATTTAAATACTATCACAAAATCAAGATATACAAACTATGAAAAGCGGGATTACCCCAACTATCCAAAATCTATGTTATTTTAACTTCTGGTCCTAGAAGCCTGTTCTAATATTAAAAGGTATTCCGGTCATACCACCCCCTATCCCACCTCCCCATGCTCCTTACACTAGAAGAAATATAAAAGACTTTCCTATTTCTGAATAAGGCCAGAGGATCCAAGAGTTCTACTTCCCTGTATTAATTTATTCCCCAAATTTGTTTTTGTCAAAGATTTAAAAAAATTTTTAGTGTAAAGCTTGATTCTTAATCAGATTCTGCCAATGGTATATAGATTTTAACTAAAACTGATCTAACTAAAAAGTTCAACTTTCTTCAAATTAAGTAAATTTCCTAGAGCAACCACTTTCCTTAGGAAATACCTCTAACACGAAGAACCATCAAAGCAGATTTAACATCCTCAGAAACAAAGATGCTATTATATGAGAAGAGAATATTCTAAATTTTTCTGTTTCAAGCTAACTACCTTCACTATTTTAAGCAATTTCAGTTTTGTGCCATATATGACTAGGTTTTCCCTTGAACTTGGGCAGCTCACCAGAAATATCCCAAACACGCACAGTCTGGTCCAGGCTGGCTGATACAACCAGGTCTTCGGAGGGGTGGAACTGAGCACACATTACATAATGGTTGTGCCCCGTTAAAACACTACAAGAAGAAAAAAAGAAATACCAAATTAGAGGCAGGAATCACCAGACTACTACACACTAAATACCTCTCCATAGTCAACAGATGCAAATCCAATCATACTTTTTTTGAGACAAAGACAAGTCATCCTAACAATTTGAAACTAATAATAAACAAGATCAGTTGTTTTAACAATAGCTCTCCTTACCTCTAATGCTCTAGTATTTAATATTATTGATTTCAGGAGAACTGAGCTTCTCTTAAAGATACCTTAAAATATCAAAATAAATAGAAATCTTAGTAATTCTTACTGAAAACTATCTGTTAAATTTTAATGGAATATCCCTCTTAAGGGGCATCATTTTAAATGGTCCTTACATCTTCATGGAAAGCTCAAGGTCAAACACAAAGACAAAGGTCTAGACCCTGACTCAGGTTTCACAAGAACAGAACTGAAAACTAGCTAAAAGTTTTGTTTTAAAAGCTTAACTATATGACCTCTTTTCTCTGGTAAGAAATCAGAAAATCCACATTCATATGTTACTTATAAGATTTCTTCTATATTTATCATTTTGTATGTAAAATCATCTTACAAATACAATCAGTAATTAATCATCAGGCACTGTCCATTAGGGGAAAGAGATGATTATTCTGAAGAGAAGTTGATTACAAGGAAGAATGAAAACACTTTTTGATCCCTCTATTTCTCGCTTTACCAGACACAGGTTCTAGATTGCCAGTTCCACACTCGGATGGTCTGATCATCTGAGGCACTCAGAATCCAAGGATATTCCTGTAAGATATTCCAAATAAAGGTGTGAACACTAAACAAATGTGTTGTTTCAGGCTCCTGTAACCACTTCTGTCTTGGGAGGGAACATTCCATTGTCTGACATCTTAGCCATATTAACAAAGGGAATGCTTCTTCTGATTTAATTCAATATAACCCTCAGTGCTTTCTTTTACACAAGGCAACAAAACAGGAAGGTTTACACCACAGAGATCCTAGAAAAGTCACTCCAATAACGTAATTCTGTAATCAATGTATGGTTTCTTGAGGAACAAGAAGATGATTCCTACAGGGAAACTGAAGAATGCTCTGTAACCAGAGGCACCATGGCTACTTACATGATGAAAAAATGTGGTACGTATGTAGTCTAAGTGCCCTAGTAATGTGAAGAGACAGCGCCGAAGCTTGTAATTCCAAACCTACAAAGAGAGAAATACAGCTAAGGAATAGGTTTTGAGCCATTAAGTTTGGATTTATATTTGAGCATTTCTAAATAGGTGGTAACCCTGACAGGCAGTCTGTTTAAAGTTGGAGGGGAAAAGACCAAATAACCTGTGGGGAAGAAAAAAAGGCAAGGCTAGGGAAAACCTAAAGCTAAAACTATGGAAAGGTTTTTCCTTTCTTTGAGGAGAAACCATCTCTAATAACTTGAGACAAGATGCTTATTCAAGCTTAACTTGAAGCTCCTCTTTTTACTGTAATTGTTCTCAGCTTTAGTACAATCCCTTAGTGCTTTACTGATCATCTCAGCTCAGGGTAAAAAGAAAAGCAGGACAAATACTATAACTCCAGAGGAAACAATAATATAACATATGGCATCACCTTCTCTTAGACTCTTAACTTGGTGGCAAATGATGCCAAAACATTCATGATCTATATTCATCTACCATGCAAACAGACTTTAACTCATTACTACAGAAAATATCACATTGTTCAGTTAGGCTAAGCAAAGCAGAGAAACATCATATTCAGGTATAAAGCTGACTTTACTAACAAAGTACCAAGCATCAATGGGCACAAGGGAAGAAGACACTAAACTCAGGACCACAGCTGTTAAGAGCTCATGCTGCCCACACAGAAGTCCCCCAAAAAAGTACAAAAATGAGAGGTCAGACGCTTTTTTTCTTTTTTAACATTTAATACTTGTTTATAATCTCTCTTGGCCAGCTTGTTACTATAGTTTCTTTCAACTTAAAATAAAAGAAAAAAATTTTTTTAATTACAAAATTCAAACAACCCAAAAGTATAATTGTGCTAACAAGAATATAAAGTCCCTAAAGGCAGGGTCCTTATCCATCACGCTCAACACTATACTTCAAGCACAAAATACAATAGCTAACACTTAGTAGGTGCTCAATGCATAGAACTGAGAAAAGGTAAGTAACACAAAAAGTAAAAGTATTCTAAGACTTTCACCTTCATCTATGTATACAGCAGAGTTGGAGTTTCACACAAATATTTAGGTCATACCACAAATACTATTCTGTAACTAGACTTTTTTCCATTACAGAGTTCAGTGTTTTAAACTTTCATATATCTAGCTTCAAACTGCCTTGGCTCCTCTATCAAACTCTAGAACTCTGATTCCTTAAAGACCTATAGGGTATGTAGACTCTGACCATTTGCTGGGCTTCTTTCTATCTTGCTCTTTGTAAATCTGGATATAGCAAACAATACTCCATAAACATGACTTTTTAAGATAATCTCCCTTTTACCAGAGAAATATAAATTAAAACCACAGCATGATAGCACTATATACCTACTAGCTGGGCTAAGACAAATTCATTTCATAACAGTTTTGTGAGATATAATTCAAATCCTATATAATCCATCCATTTAAAGTACAGAAGTAAACAGTTTTACTACTTTCATAGTTATGCTCCATCACCACAATCAATGTTAGAACAGTCTAGCACCCCCTCCAAAAAAACTATACCTATTAGCAGTCACTCCCTATTTTTTCCCTGACCACTACCCCCACTAACCATAGACAACCACTAATCTACTTTGTTTTATAAATTTGACTATTTTGGACATTTCACATAAGTGGGAGATAGCTCCTTTTTAAAAATATTGTTTTGGAAAAACTTTTTGTGGAAGTAACCAGAGCAAATTTTGCTAAAAAAAAAAAAAAAAAAAAAAAAAAAAAAAAGAAAGAAAAAAGGTACAAAGTCTCTGGCTCCAGCTTGTGCCTTTTTATCAGTCAAGCTTCTTCAAAGAATTGCCTGTATTCTCTCACTGCTTGTAAGTACTACTAAGATCACTTATGCCCTGCTAAATAATCAATCCAAAAGTTATTTGGTCTTTACCTTATTCTGACCATTTTCTCCTTCAAAAAATTCTGTCCTTCCTCGGTATCCAAGAGTTCTCTGCTTCTCCCTCTTGATTCATCTCCAACCTCTCAAATCATTCTATACTAACTTTACTTCCTCTTTTAACTTTTTTAAAACTATATTTTATTGATTATGTTGTTATAGTTGTCCCACTTTCCCCTTCTCGTCCCCCACCCCCTTACCCCCCTTTCCCCTCCCTTTAGTTTTGTCCATAGGTCATACACATAAGTCCTTCTGTTCCCGCACTTCCTATATTATTCTAACCTCCCCCTATCTGTTGTCTACCTCCCATTTATGCTACTTATTCTGTGCCCCATTCCCACCCTCTCCCCCTACCACTCCCGTTGATATTCCTCCAAACCTCATATAACTCCTTTTAACATTTCATACAATAAAGGCTGGGTGGTGATGAACTTCTTGAACTTGACCTTATCTGAGAAGCACTTAATCTGCCCTTCCATTCTAAATGAAATCTTTGCTGGATAGAGTATTCTTGGATGGAGGTCCTTGCCTTTCATGACTTGGAACACCTCTGTCCAGCCCCTTCTTGCCTGCAAGGTCCCCTTTGAAAAATCAGCTGACAGTCTTATGGGGATTCCTTTGTAGGTAACTGTCCCCTTCTCTCTTGCTGCTTCTAAGATTCTCTCCTTATTTTTAATCTTGGGTAATGTCATTATGATGTGTCTTGGTGTGTTCCTCTTTGGGTCCAACTTCTTTGGGATTCTCTGAGCTTCCTGGACTTCCTGAAAGTCTATTTCCTTCGCCAGCTTCGGGAAATTCTCCATCATTATGTGTTCAAATAAGTTTTCAATTCCTAGGATTTCTTCTTCTCCTTCTGGCAGCCCTATGATCCTTATGTTGGGCCGTTTACAGATGTCCTGGAGGTTTCTGAGCCCCTCCTCCGTTTTTTGAATTCTTGTTTCTTCATTCTTTTCTGGTTGGATATTTTTTTCTTTCTGCTGGTCCACTCTGTTGATTTGAGTCCCAGTTTCATTCTTATCTCTATTGGTTCCCTGCAGATCTCTCCTCATTTGTTCCAGCAATTTCAATAATTTTTCGTCGAATTCTGAAAGCATCCTTATTACAAGGGTTTTAAATTGTGCATCTGATAGGTTGGCTATCTCTTGGTCGGTTAGCTCTGGAGCTTTAATCTGTTCCTTTCTTTGGGCCAATTTTTTTTTCCCTTGGTGAGCCTGTTACCGTGAGGGCGGAGTCTTGAAGATCCCCCGTGCAGGGAAGCTCCCGGTAGTTGTGCTGTGACATAGCCTGTTGGGGCGGGACCTGAGTGCACAATGGCGCCTTCATCGCTCTCCGTGCCCACACCGCCTCCTGCGAGCGATTTGAGCCCCTCTGTGCCAGCTCCAGGGGTCGCTCCGGGGTCAGTGTACGGGCTGCACAGCTCCAATCCCCCCGTGGGTCTCCCCAGTGAACTCTCCTGTGAGGCCGGGAGTTCCTCCCGCCGCCGGCTCCCCCCTCCACAGGTGCTTTCAGTCTGCACCGATGGGTTGTGCCCTGCTTTCTCTCCCAGTCCGTCTGCATGAGAATGCAGACCTGCCAGGTCCACCAGTCTCTGCCCGCTGGGTCCGGATGAGCCGGGTGCTGGCCGCGCTTCGGTCAGGCACCCCGTCTCTCAGTGTGCTGCAGCCCCGCGGGAACTGCCCCTCCAACCGCGGTCTGCTCATGAGCTCCCCTCGGGGTCGCTGAGCGCTCTCCCTCCGCCCTGCTCCTCCCCGCTCACCAGACTGGATGAATGTATCTTTTTTAATTCCTTGATTGTTGGACTTCCTCTCAATACGATTTTCTGTCAGATCTGGCTGTTTTTGGTTGTATAAATTTCTGATTTTTCCCTTGTTTGGTTGTGTGAGGTGGCACGGCGCATTCACCTATGCCGCCATCTTAGGAAGTCTCTACTTCCTCTATCTTTTTAATGAGTTTGTTTTCTCATTCGACATAATCCCTGAGTGGTATGTTCTAACTATTTCTGTTTTGGTTCCATCTTTCACAATGTCAACTCCCAAAAATATCTCCAGTGCAGACATAGCTCCACTATACTGTCCTTTAGGTACTTCAAACACATCGGAGCCAAGATAGTATTCATTACACATCTGTGTCCTCCCCTTCCACCATGTGCATACATGATGAGAAGTTAGCAGTCTGCTACCCAGACAAGGACCTTTATCAGACCCCAACCACGCTGACAACCTGATCTTGGACCTCCAGCATCCAGAACTTTGAGAAATAAATTTCTGCTGTTTATAAGCTACCCAGTGTGTGGTACTTTGTGATAGTGGCCCAAAGAGACTGAGATACCATCCTCTTCCACTTCAGAAAACTGTTCTTTCTCTTATTTTTTCTTTCCTAGTTAATGGTACCCCTTTTACCAGTGACTCAAACAGAAACCTGAAATAGAGAGTAATCTCATTTATTTTCTCTTACCATCCCTCCAGCATCCACGTAACAGACTTACTGATTCATTTCCTTGAGTGTTTACATCAATCCTTCTCTGCATTTGGAATGCTACTGCCTAAGCTCCAGCTCTGTTCATCTCTCACATGGACTCCTAACTAGTATCTCTGCCTCCAGTCTTGCCCAATTCATCCAATATTTTCTTTATACCACCAAATAATCTTTTTTTAAAAATGTGTCATTCCTCTACTTAAGCCCTTTTAATGGCTTCTTGTTATCTGTGTAACATCCAAACTGCTGAGTGCTGCAAACTCCATGATCACTTCACATTAAAGTGCTAAGATCACTCCTTTCTCTCACCTTTTCTCCAGATTTTCTCCACACAAAACTACTTACAAGTTTCTCAAATGTATCTATGTCATGCCTTTTTTGTCTTTGTACATGAATGGCCCTTCCCTATTTCACTTTTATTATCTATTGTATTACTCACTAAACTCTACAGCTATTATTTGGGTATATATTTATTGCTTCTATTAGAATAAAAGCTTCTTAAGACCAGAGATCATATATTTATTTATTTTTGAATTCCCAAAAAATAAAACAGTGTAAGGTACACAGTAAGCATTCAATAAATGTGGCTGAATAAGTGCTCTGTATAACGCTGTCAAAAGCATGAGCTCTGTATAAGTAAAATGTACTCCTGCTTTTTTTAGTCCCTTCCATAATTCCTATACCCCACATTCTCTGTCCTTTACTCCCAGTAATGACAGATCCTTTGTACCTTAATCTTATAGTCATCTCCTCCAGAGACAAACAGTGGCTGCTGCTTATGGAAATCAATGCCTCGGACTGGACCTGAAAAAGGCAGGCAATACATATTAAAGAGAGTTACACTTCCTAATCTCCAAGGTGAGTCTTATTCAGGATTTTTCAGTTCTATCCCCTCCACATTTTTTAATCCTAAAGGAATTAACGTCAAACAAGGCTTAAAACTATTCCAGAATAAAACATATACTTACATCTTTAATTTCCTCCTAGAAACTATTATCTTACCATCATGTTCATCAAACTTGTCTATAAGGGTGCACATCCGATAGTCCCATAACTGGATGACCCCATTGTGTAAACTGGTCAGGATCCAGGGTCTTTTGGGGTGAAAACTGAGCCCTGAGGGGACAGAGAATGATCCAGTGAGCTAAGTAAGCCCCAGAACCTCACCTTCTGACAATTCTGAAAAGGAACAGCCTAAGTTAATTCTAGGCTCATTTATTCATTCAGTGGATGCTAGACTTTATGAATTTGTTACAAGGTGCTGGATTTTTGTTAGGCTTTGTTTTAGGATGCAGTTAAGTTACTTGGAATCAGTTGATCCTTTTGAGTCTTGCTTTTACATTTCGTTACAGTGGGTCCACAGCAGCCTTTAGTGTAGGTCTAATTTGGCATTACTGTCAAGGCAATACCCTTCTGAGGTCTCTGTATTAAGGAGGTCTTTCCATCCTGGCTAGTAGAAACACTAACTATTCCCAACCCTATGTGAACTTCAGGGAATATTCCGCCTTCCTTTCTTCAGTGGTTCCATTCTAGTCTTTGGGTCCTTTCCTCACATGACTTAGTACTAAAAGGCCTGACAGGATTCCCTGCAGAACTCCAGTTTTCTCTGAACACCTCTTTCTTCTCTGGTATTCTACCCAGCCAATTCTAGCTGCCTTGGCTTCCCTGAACTTTAAACTCTATCCTCCTCAGTGAGACCCCAAGGCTCTACTCCCCTCCCTCTACTGAAGCCTGAAAACTCTCTCCAGGTAGTAAGCTAAAAAACAATCACAGGCTCATATTGTTTATTTCCCTTCTCTCAAGAATGACTTTCCTGTGGGGTTGGAGGGGGAGGGGAGGGGAGAGGATGCAGATAACTGTAATTGAACAACAATAAAGTATTAAAAAAAAAAAAAGAATGACTTTCCTGCAGTGACTGTCATCCAATGTCTGAAATCCTTTGTTTTATGCATTTTATTCAGTTGTGCAGCTGTTTAAGGTGGGAAGGTAAATCTGGTCTCTATCACTCCATCATGACTGGAAATGGAAGTTGAAGGAAGTACCGTATTTGCTGTGTATAATGTGCATTTTGCCCAAATTTTTGAGAGAAAGATAAAGGTGCGCATTATACAGGGGTAGTCCTGACTCTGTATCTATATAAATGTTTTTAATTCTTTTATTTATGCATATGCATTAAAAGTGTAACTCTAAAAAGCAGTAACAACTAGTGTAGCTCAGTGGATTGAGCACGGGCTGGGAACCAAGCGGTCCCGGTTCGATTCCCAGTCGGGGCACATGCCTGGGTTGCCGACCAGGTCCCCAGCGAGGGCCATATGAGAGGCAACCATACATTGCTGTTTCTCTCCCTCTCTTTCTCCCTCCCTTCCCCTCTCTCTGAAAATAAATAAATAAAATCTTAAAAAAAAAAAAAAAAGCAGTAACAATATCCACATGCAAAATAATACCCTGGAATACAGTAATCAGTCGCATTATTTGTTACATAAAATTTCCTGTATCATACGTTCAAAAATAAATGCTAAAATTACTTTACAATACAAAAAACAAATCTTTAAATATAGAGAAATAAAAAATTGAATTAAAAAAATTAAAACAAGATGTTTTTCCTGACAGTTTGGGCCAAAAATGTGGATGCACATTATACATACAAACATATTATCCATGGCAAAATATGGTAACAACTGCTAACAATTTGGAGTATATCCTTTCAAATTTTTAATGTAGACCGTATCACTTTATGAAAATGGAGATAACAATGTTTTCCTGCAAACTTATTTTATTACTTAACTATGTATCATGGATCTCATTACATCTAAGAACTACATATAAACAAAACCTCATTTTTTTTTTAGCAGCTACAAGGTACAAATGCACCATCTTAAAATTATTCTAATGATGGGCATTAAAGCTTTTCCCCTTAATCCTTGTCTATCAGAAAACAAGGCAAAACTGAGATACTTCTACATATATGGTCTATGTGCATTATTACTGCTTTAGGCTAAAGACTTGGAAGTGGGACTGCTCAGAACAGAGTATGTGCATTTAATGTTTTGGCAGATACTATCTGACTGCAAAATAAATGTATAAATATACAGTCATTTTGTAAAGGTACCCATTTTGCATATGTTGGCCAACATGGGATATTATCAGTTACTTGTTTTGTTTGTTTTACTAATCTAAGGCCAAAATAATAAAGGTAGTCTCACTTTCTTTTTCTTTTTTACATTTCTTTCATTACTAGTGAGGTGTACAATATTTTTGTTTTATTTCTTTTTTAAACTTTATCAAGATTTAATTTTCTCTCTTTTTAAAATCAGTTTATATTCAATATTATTTTGTATTAGTTGTAGGTATACAGCAAGGTTTAATATTTTCATGTATTTATTGAACATTTCTTGTTTTAAATTGTATATTTTTCCATTAGCTTGTTCATTTTTACCTTTATGATACAGAGGAACACTTATTAATGGATACTAACTCTCAAATATTCTGAAATCTTTTTTTCCCCACTTTCCTTCTCTACTGCCCAATAAAAAATTATGGGCAGAAAAGAAAATATAAGGATTATAAAGATCCATTTCAACCATCCAAGAATTCTGAATGGTACTCGTCAAGATCACATTCCCACAAGACTTAGAAACTGTTCAGAATCTATTCTCACACTAAAAAATGGCCTCTAGTTTCTGAGCCTGAGTCTGTGCCAGGCACTATAATAAGCATTTTTCATATACTTTCTCATTTTTATAGAGAATGTTAATTATTCACGTTTTACAGATGAGGAAATAGATTTAGAGGTGTTAAGTGGCCCAAGGTCATACTCCTTGGGAATGGATATTTTGGCATTCCAAAGCAAGCTCACTGACTCCAAAGGCCAAGTTCCTAACCATTTCACTATGTTGCATCTTACTAAATATTCAAGACACATATCTCTTCCCATTTTCAGAATATCCTACTCTTCTGCCTTTTCCACTGTAACATTCTAAGACCCTACTGCTACAGTTTCAGTAATCTGCCCTCCACCACAACCACTGATACTCAAGGTCTGGGTCTGCCATATTTAGGAAATAAAGAAGCCCGGTTAAATTTGAATTTCAGGTAAACCACGAACAATACCAAACAATTATTCGTTGTTTATCTGAAACTCAAATATAACTAGGCGTCCAGGCAACCTTATCAGCCTCAGACTTTACTGGGGTTACAGGCCTCTAAATCCTGTTTTCAGGTAGGAAATAAAGGCCAGTGGAGGCACTCGATGTTGATCTGGTGCAGCAAGGGCGTCCTTAAGTGAGGTAGCCACTGCTCATCACCGAAAAAGCAACTGACTTGGGTAAGAATGGCAAAGGTCGAGACTCAGTGCCCTGGAACACTCCCTACAACACGGTCATCAAAAGTCAACACAGGGCCTTGGTAGCTGGACACACAGTATAGGTGAGGAGGAAGGGGAACGGAAAGAATAGGGGAACGGGCCTAAAGGACCTCCCGAGGTGTAAGAACCACTATAGGCATATCAAACTGCAAGAATATGCTAAAGAAGAGCCGGCTGGAGAACAGCCCTCCAGGATCTAACCTCTCTCCCGCCCACCTTCCTCGGGGTTCGTACCCGGGGCCAATTCGGCCCACACTTCTACCCTCTTCCTTTCCCCGTGACCGCGCCGCCCCTGACATCCAGCCCCCGTGTCCGGTGTTCCCCTCCTTGTACTGCACTACCTTTGACTCGCGCGCTCTTAGTCTCGAATTTGGTTAACATCCTTCAGGCCTGCGGCTCCGAGGTTCTAATCCGGGACTCCGCCACTCCCTGAGGCCCTCCAGTTGCCTCCACGTCAGCGGCCCTCAGCCACGGCTCCCGGAAGCTCCTCCGGTCACGAACTTCCGGTCCCTGGAGCTCGGGGCAACCGAGACAGCGCCAGGGTGAGCCTAGAGAGGCCACTGCCAGGCGGGAGGGGAACAGAGGCTTCCGCTCCGCGGAGAAGCAAGATGGCCACGGCTGGGGGTGGCTTTGTGGCCGACCTGGAAAGTCGGGTTCTTCTTCGCCTTCTGTCTTTCTGCGTTCTCCTGGCAGGTGAGGCCTCCCCCACCCGTGAATTCCACTCTGTAAGAAGCACCCCCCGGATCGGCCCAGCCGCGGGCGCCGCCGTCTCCCTTCTGGTTCCTGTTGCCCCTCTGTCCCTCCACCCTGTAAATCCTTGTTCTTTTACGTTCCTACGACAGAAGTTCCCCCTTTACCTGGACCTAAAGGTCCCTTTACCCCAGTGGCACGTCGGATCGTCCCACTTCCTACTCCAGGCCTCCTCCTGGACTCTCCCACTTTATCCGGATGCTTCCTTTGCCCCAAGGCCACAGGCACCCCACCCACAATCAAAAAGGACATTTGTCAGTTTAGCTTCCTTCTCAACTCGTTTAGACGTTTCAAGATGAAAGCAGCCTCGTTCTGTTGGGGAAGTGCAGCGTTTATTAAGAAACTAGATGCCTCATTTCTTTCTTTGTTTATTCCACCGTAACCTCACGCCCCTGTGCTTTGCCTGTTTGTTTCATCAGCAAAGTGAAACAAAAGTAGCGTGTGAGTATTCTTAACCGTTTAGACCTTGAAACAAATTCAAGAAACTTGAGGCATTTATAATGGTATATGGCTTTCTAGTTTGTCAAGTCTTAAAATGCAAGCACGCCAGTATATAACCATGACCATAACTTCCCCCAAATTTACACTGGTTTCAAAGATCCCCAGAGGAAAAACTAGCTGCCCCACACTGTGGGCACACACAAAAGAGCTATTGGTGATAGATTAACTGACAGGTATGTGGCATAAGTTTTCTCCCAATTCTGTTTTGACTCCTGGAAAAATGTCTCAAAGAATTTTAAAATTGCAGTCTATATTCTTAAACTGGAACCCATTTTATTAACTAATTAGTAATATACACATAGGCTAGAAAAGCAGAAGCATGGTCACCCATACAACCAGAAGCTGGTACATCTGAGGTTAAATGCCTTTCTTTTGACAAATGAAATTTTCTATTAGCTTCACTGTCAGTTGCTCTATGTAGAAATTGTAATAACCCTCTGAGGCTCATAGCTAGGTGAATTATGTGTTCCAATAATGTGCCCAAGAAGTGAGAAGAATGACATTAGTCGCATTTTAGAAAGTATGATATACCCAAGCCATACAGTGAGCTAATGACAAAATGGAGGTTAGTACTATTGATTTTTTCTAACACTTTTTATTTTCTGATCAGGTTTGTGTGGGGGAAACTCAGTGGAGAGAAAGATCTACATCCCCTTAAATAAAACAGCTCCCTGTGTCCGTCTGCTCAATGCCACTCATCAGATTGGCTGCCATTGTGAGTTCAGGTTTGGATTTGTGTTCATGGCTGTTGATATTTCAGTCTGTGTCCTAGATATAAAGATCCAAGTCCTGCTTGTGAGTCTCAGCACACAAATTAAGCTAAGTGGGTGGAAGCTGGTAGAGAACCATTTTGTCAAACCAGGCAAGATAATAAGGAAGAGCTAACATTTAGTAAATGCTGCATACTAACGTTCTTAAACATGCATCACATTTAATCCCCATGATGTAGCTACTATTATTATGTCATTTTACAAATGATGAAACTGAAACTTAGCGAAGTTGAGTAACTTTTCCAAGATCATCCAGTTATTAAGTGTTGAAGCCAGGACTTGAGTCCTGGTGGCCCAGGCTCTAAGCAAGGACTCTTAACCACCCAGAAAGTTAAGTAGAAAACTATGCTATTTTCTATGGAGGAAGTAGGTTCATATTCCAAGGCAGGGGTGTCAAACTCATTTTCGCTGGGAGGGTTGCCACATCAGCCTTGCAGTTGCCTTCGAAGAGCTGAATGTAATTTTAGGACTGTATAAATGTAACTACTCCTTAACTAGGGGCAAGGAGCTCGGCCCTGCTGCCGGGTAGAAACAAGGTGGAGGGCTAGATTCGGCCCATAGGCCTTGTGTTTGCCACCTGTGTTCTAAGGAGTTCAGTCATCACCTGCACTCTGATCTCTTTAGAACCAAAATGGGCTTTTTAAAGGCAATGAACTATTTGAAGAGAAGGCATTGAGAAAGCCTTATAATTGCAAGAGGAGTTAGTAGAGCATTTGCATTTGTCTTCATGCTTTGTAAATGTGTTTCAAAACAGGGTACCATAACAACATGATTATAAAACTATGAAAGGGAGAAAAGGTTGTAATCTAAAGGCTGAATCTTACTTCCTCTTCTGCTTATCCTGATATTTTCAGATTTTGTTCATCTGTGGTAGTAAATAGCTCTGTCAGAGTGCAGTTTTGCTGGTAAGCAGGAAATAGAATCAGATCTTGGCTCCTTCATCATCAAATTGGTCACCTCTGAATTTCATTTTACTCTTATGAAAACAGTATGTACCTGCACAAAGCTGAAAGTCAGACTGCCTTTAGCAGGTGTTTATTGATGATGCTGAGTAAGTAGTGTGCTCTCAGCAGTACTGTGTGATTTCCTGAAACCTTTCAGTTTGGTAGGAGAAGACTGGAACACTGAGAAGTGAAGGACTTGCTCAAGGTGACACTTAGTACTTTCTTACCCATTCTTCCCTGAGCTATACTTTGTGTTCATTGTCCCATGTCTCTGCTACAGGAGGTGCTGGGAGTAGATTAACTGGTTCCAAAGAGTTCCAAATAAAATTTTTGTTGGACTTAGTTCTTAAACTGGGTTTGTGGGTAGAAGAGATCCAGGCCCATTGTGGGCTGAGATCCAACTGCAGGTCTTGCTGGAATTCCACTCAAATGTGAAAGGCTAGAACCCCAGCCTCCTGGAGTTGGTCTATGTGAAAGATACCACCTTTGGGAATGAGTCGTTGGGAAGCAGAGCAGTAGCCAAGTGCCAGTACAGAGAAGCAAGCAGGGAGGGGCTGGACTCTGGCCACTTCCTAATTAAGATCTTATTTCCTTTTCAACCTACTCATTTATAAGCCTTTCTTCATCATCTCTTTCTGTCCTGATTAAGCTATGCCCTCTTTAATTAGGGTTGCTAGCGTTAAAGGAGAAAGAGACCCAGGTTTAATTTTATTATTATAATGTTCCGTTTCTATTGGACCCTTTTAAATTGCTGAAAGAGCTTATGTAGGTTTCTTTTAGTTCCTTCCTTTCTTTCCTTTATTAATGTATTCCCACAATATGAGATAAATAGGGGTGGGAAAACTTCTCTTTGTTGAAGGTCCAGAGGAAGTAAGCAAGTTACTTAAGACTACATAGTCACTCATTGGGACCCAAATCAGAATCCAGGCTTTTTTATTTTTTTAAAGATTTTATTTATTTATTTTTAGATAGAGAGGAAGGGTGGAGAAAGAAAGGGAGAGAAACGTCAATGTGTGGTTGCCTCTTGCACACCTTCTACTGGGAACCTGGCCCACAACCCACGCCTGATTGGGAATCAACTCTAACTGTCGACCCTTTGGTTCGCTGGCCAGAGCTCAGTCCGCTGAGCCACACCAGCCAGGGCAGAATCCAGGTGTTTTAAGTTCAGTGTCATAGCTTGTTTTCTTCCTGTCCTCCTTTAGATTATATATATTTTATTTGCCAGGTTTGTTCTTCCTTTGCCTATGTTTTAAATGCTCTTGCAAGGACTGTTGTTTTTAGTTTTATTTAGAACTGTTATTGGTAGGTAGATCATTACTAAAGTTATTCCAGAGTATGATATTCCTGTATATTTTATTATTGTCACGGTCAACATGAACTTAAGCATTTACTGTATATAAGACATAGTTGAATTTTGGGGACCTGCTGTCATGTCTAGATTTTACCAGAACCCATGGGAGAAAAATACAACCTGGCTGGCAGTGTGACAATGCTTATGGTTTTTGTTTCATACAGATCGCAAGTATTTCAGTGCATTGATCTATAGCCATAATTCTCATTCCTGGCTGTGTATATTAAAGAACCACATGTGGTTATGTTTTGAAAATACACATACCTGAGCCTCATCTTTAGAGATTTTAGTTTAGTAGATCTGACGCCCAAGTACCTGTGTTTTTTAAAACTACATAGTGATTCTGATACACAGCTAGGGTTGAGAACTACTGTTTTAAAACAATTTGTGAATAACACATCCAAATTTCAGTGAGGAGGAGACTCATGGAGGGACCCTACAGTGTCTCTTCATGGATCACTAGGGACCTGAGGGGTACTACTATATAGAACTCAAGGTATTCCGGACTGTGGGTCATCCATCCTCTAGTACAGTGCTTCCCAATCTTTGTCATGTCATAAGACACATAGAAAATGGGATTCTGGCTCACATAGAAATGGATATTTGTAGGGTGTCTTGGGGTAATGGGTGAGTTTCTTCCTGACTGGGAGTGACCAGCCTATGGTCTTTGGAAACCCTAGTTCCCCAGAAATGAGGGGAATCAATATCAGCACATCTCTAATCCATTTAAGGCTCCTCAGTTGGGAAACTGTTCTGGAGACCTTGGAGTACTTGATGAACTTTACCTAAAACTGACCAAAAGCAAGTAAAACTATTCTCAAATAGGGCAAAGGAATGGAGATCTATGGAGGCTACTGAGGCCAATGGAATCTGCACATATATTTTCACAAAGGAAGATTCAATGGTAGAACCACAAGATAGAGATTTAGAGCCTGCCATTTTCTAGAGAAAATACAGGTTTGAACACTATGTGTGCTGTCCTAGAATCTTGTATATTTGGCTAAATGAGATTGAGGGAAGAGGGCAAGAAAGTGGAAATTACAGAGCCTTTCTGACCTTTAATGAGCAAAGCCTCCTGAGTAGACTTCTTGGGCTCTTTTGTGCTCCATTCCCTCCTGGTAGTCCTCACGTAGAAATGGGGGTCTTTCAGCTCTTTAGTTCAAGTCTAGACATGACAGTATTAACCCAGATATCTTGTGACATGTTTGGGGATAGATGATCTGCAGAGTCAGTGAGGCAAAGTCAGAATTGCCAACTGTGGGGATTTTAATTTGACCCATTCTGTCCTGGCAGCTTCCATTAGTGGGGACACAGGGGTTATTCACGTAGTGGAGAAAGAAGAGGACCTGCAGTGGGTGTTGATTGATGGCCCCAACCCCCCTTACGTGGTTCTGCTGGAGGGCACGCTCTTTACCAGGTAAAAACTGAGTATATCTGCTGGAAACTGCATGCAGAGAGTGGAAAATTCAGTGAACAGTTCTCACTTGTAAGTGAAAATTTCCCTTGGCTTTCTGGTCTGATCAGGACAGGGGGTGGGATGCTCCTCAGAAGGAAAGATGCACCATCAAAAGGAATTACCTCAGTGACCTTGTAAGTAGAGCTCTAGTGAGTAAAGACGCCAAGGAGGGAGGAGGAGTGCACAGGGTCACTCAGACACAGAGTAGATGAGATTAAGCCCTGAGCTCAGATTGGGTAATAGTCCTCCCAGAAGGTAGAGACTGAAAAGGCAAGAAATGAGTCAACAGTTTGATCCCCCAATTCCCCGTTTGTTTTTATCCTTAGGGGCAGGATATTGGGCTGCCTGATAACCTTTCTATCTTCCTTCCTGTCGTTCCCTCCGTGTTCTAGGAAGGTGATGGAGAAGCTGAAGGGTAGCACTCGTCGAATTGCTGGTCTTGCAGTGTCCTTGGCCAAACCCAGGCCCACCTCAGGCTTTTCTCCTAGTGTGCAGTGTCCCAACGATGGGTTTGGTAAGAGCCCTAAAGGATCGATGGAGCCTAGTGTCACCCAGAGTTTATTGTTGCATCAGTCTCATGTCTTTGTGTATGTGGGGGGGCTGTGTGGGGGGGGGTTGGTATCTGTCTCTGTGTCTATGTCTGTATGTTGTCTGAGCAGCTGACTCCCAAAAAGAAGATAGTGTTTCTTGTCTTTGCCATTCTTGTCTTTGCCATTCTTCCCTTCCTTCTCCTACTTCCTCTTCTTCACTAACCTTCCATCTTCACTTTTGTCACATGCTCAGATCCTTAATTGGCCAGCTATGGCTCCCAGATACCAGTGTCTATTTTACTGTGGGTGATGACAGGTTGATGCTTGCTTCTTTTGAGTCCCCTTCCTTTGGAACTCTTAGTTCTGGCTCTGTAATATCTTAGCTTTCCTCACCTGGTCCCTAAATGGTTAGTGTCCCAACATTTTAGCCCCTTCTCTTCTTTAGGTGTGTACTCTAACTCCTATGGACCAGAGTTTGCTCACTGCAGGGAGATACAGTGGAACTACCTGGGTGATGGCTTGGCCTATGAAGACTTTAGTTTCCCCATCTTTCTTCTTGAAGATGAAAATGAAACCAATGTCATCAAACAGGTAATGACTCTCCCAGCTCCTAGCAATTCCAGGTAGAAAGAATTATTTTGTAGGCTCTCCTCTTGTTTGGAAGGAATCTCATTCTATTAGTACACCCTCTGAATGACAGTTGCTGTAAGAAGAGCCAAGAAATTAATTTTTCTCACATTCCCCCTTCCCATTTCTCTCCTGCCTTTACAGCATTAAAGGTTTTTAGACTAGAAGGAAATCTAAAGGATATTTAATATGAAACAAGGTGTAGAGAGCCCTGGTTAAGGACCCCTATTGTGATAAAAAGAGCATTGGGCTAGGAATTGAGAGATTCAGTTCAGGAATTTCTGAAGTTCTTTTCAACTCTAATATTCTCCAGTTCTAGTCTAGCTTCTTCATTTTAACACACAGAGCAGTTACGAGATTCATCCACAGTTACATGGTGAGTTGATGTCCAAGCTGTCTTGAATTTGATTTTTGATCTCCAGTTCAGTGCTGTTTGTATCAAATCACATTAGGAACTGGCTGAAACTCCAAATTGGGCCAGGTCATTTGATACAGGTCTATTTCTTCTGCCCCAACTAGGTCATTTCACACCTCTTGATGAGTTTTTCTTTCTGACTTTATCGATCCTGTGGTTGTATCAGACAGCTATAGCTCTGGGACAGGTGTAGGAGTGGCTTCAGAATAGAGCTGGGCCCTCCTCTTTCTGGGAAGTATGGGAAGGACTCTCCAGCTAGCTGCCTCAGTGGGGTCCATCTCCCCTTCTAGTGCTATCGAGATCACAACCTGAGTCAGAATGGTTCAGCACCAGCCTTCCCACTGTGTGCCATGCAGCTCTTCTCACACATGCATGCTGTCATCAGCACTGTCACCTGCATGCGACGCAGCTCTATCCAGAGCACCTTTAGCATCAACCCAGGTAGGGCAAATCCAAGACTTGCTGGGTGTGCTGGGTGGGGATAAGGGGACCAGGCCAAGGAATGTTGGGAGACCTGTAGGGAAGGAGTGGGCACAGTCAGACCACTGGTGGGAGAGTGGAAATAGTTCTCAAAAGTGCATCTTGTCACTGAGGTGGATGGTGGCAGTGGAGACAGAGAATGTGACTTACAGAATCCATGGGGCACTGGTCAGAGAGGATATCCATACCTTCTTTTTAGCAACTTTCTCCTTTATACTGTTCATGTCTCACTGTTTGTGTCCTGCTCAGAAATCGTTTGTGATCCCCTGTCCGACTACAACGTATGGAGCATGCTTAAGCCTATAAATACATCTGGGACATTAGAACCGGATGAGAAGGTTGTGGTTGCTGCCACCCAGGTAAGTGTTGGTCTCTGATCAGGGTGGGTAGGGCTGGTACAGAAAGGGCAGGCAGCCCTGACCAGATTGGCTCAGTTGGTTGGGCATCATCCAGCAAAGCGATAGGTCAGTAGTTCATTCGAGGTCAGGACACATGCCTGGGTTGCAGGCTAGTCCCCGGTTGGGACACATTCAAGAGGTAACCAGTTGATGTTTTCTCTCACACGTTGTTTCTCTCCCACCTTTCCCTCTTCTCTAAAGATAAATAAAATTTTTAAAAGGGGGGAGGGGCTGGCAGGCCTCTGTTGCACATACCAGGTTTCATAGTTACTATAATGGGGACCCTCAAATGGAGAGGATCTGGGCTGTGGAACTCTGGACTTCAGGACATGAGTATTCTCTTGATTGAAAGAGAAGTGGCCTGTGGCCTGGTCCTAATTTCCATTTGCAAACTGTACCTCCCTGCCTTTTCTGGTGGACCCAGCTGGACAGTCGTTCCTTTTTCTGGAATGTGGCCCCAGGCGCTGAGAGTGCTGTTGCCTCCTTCGTCACCCAGCTGGCTGCAGCTGAAGCTTTGCACAAGGCTCCTGATGTAACCACCCTGCCCCACAACATCATGTTTGTCTTCTTCCAAGGGGTAAGGGCTCTCTGGCTTGAGTGAAGTGGCCAGGAATGGGAGTTTTGGGGGATATAGGTGGGAGTGGCCATCTTCTGGGGAAGATCTCAATACTTGACCTAAGTTGTTATTCAACAGGGAGCTTCTGGATGTGTCTACATGTTTCTCTTTCAGAGTTCCCCATTTTGGGAAGGCTTTGCACCCTGACCTGAAAGTGGTGTACTGCCCACCCCTCTCTCCTCCGCTTATGCCATCCACTTGAAGCATTCTTTTACTTTTTTCCCCTGGACCCCTTTACACTCACCACTCAGGAGCCCTGAGGCTCCCGACTTTCTCCCTGTCCCCACAGCCTGGCCCTGGAATAAGGGGGCAGCAGCCTTGGCTGAGTCAGTAGAGGTATGAGAGGGGCAGGAAGCAGGCACATAGCAACTGATGTTTGCCTCAGGCTGTTCTACCCATTTTTAGGCTCAAAAGGTCATGTGATATATACATGTGAGGGATAGTCATAGCTGGGAGACAAGGTAGGGAAGAGGATACAGTCACATGATTCTAAAAGCTAGCCAACACTTGAGATGCCATAAGACAGTAGTCTTTATGCTGAGAGCTTTGATCTAGCCTCAAGGAACAAAAATTGGCCTAACCCTTTGGAATCTCTGTTCCCTTCCCCACCCATCTCTACCTCTCAGGAAACTTTTGACTACATTGGCAGCTCGAGAATGGTCTATGATATGGAGAAGGGCAATTTTCCTGTGCAGTTAGAAAACATTGACTCATTCGTGGAGCTGAGACAGGTGTGTAGCCATGTGTCCTTGCCCCCTTCCTAAAGTTTCCTCCTCTTTTGTTCTGTTGTCCTCCCTGCAGGTACCATCACCTCATTCCTTGACTTCTCTTTTGAACCCACTCCTTTCTCTCAGCAGACTGAGTATAAGTGTTGCTTCTTTATCCTTCCCCCAGGTGGCCTTAAGAAATTCACTAGAGCTTTGGATGCACACAGATCCTGTGTCTCAGAAAAATGAGTCAGTATGGAAGAAGGTAATCTGAGCATCTCTCCCCCTCACTTCTGTTTTCAACAGCTCAGAATACGGGCACCTCCTTACCCTGGCCCTATCCCCAACAACCCCCAAGGCCCGTGAGACAGGACCTTAAGTTGGGTATTGGCTAAAGGGTAAACACCATGACTATTACAGGTCCTGAACAAGAATCACTGGTTCCATGTTTGGTGCCTAGCAAACTGTTGCTGGCCATTAGAACGGGGTGGTGACTGGCTCCCTTCTGTCCCTGCTGCCCCACGGTTCCAGTCATCCAGGCCATGCTGCCCCATTCCTGGCATGCCAGACTCCCGACCCAAAATGTCCATCACTTTCCTCACTACTTGTTCAAGCTCCTCCATCCCTCAATGTCCAGCTTTAGACCTGTTTTTTCCAAGAGGTTTCTTCCTGCCACTGCGGCTTCAGTGTCATCCCTGCTGTGGGCTCCTACAGACCTTGCCGACTTGGTTACCTGTTTTGTATTATTATTTGTTCCTTCAATTTTGAACAACAAATAATAACTGGAGCATTTACTGAGGATAAGACAGAGTTCTGAGGACAGTGGGGTTTACCTATTAAAAAACAGGCTTCTTCCTTCTTTATGCCATAATTTTTTTTTTTTTTTTTTTTACTTTAAGAGTATATTTATTAAAGCTAGAGACAGTGAAACAAGGAAGGACCTAGGATAGAAGAAGCAAAAGCAGAGTTAAGGCGGGGCTGCTTTGACTCTCTAGACACGCTATAGGAAAGAAATGAGCCTAGATGGGGCTGCTGTTGGCTCACTGGGAAGTCAGAGAAAAGGGGGACTTAGAGACAAGGTCAGGGGGTTAGCCCAGGATGAGCTGCTGCCCACTGCTCCCCTGGTTGCAAGTCTCCTGGGGACCCTTAGAGTTTAGGAGAGAAAAGTAAAGATGTACCCCCGAGAGAGAAGAAAGGTGTGGGCATGCTTCTGGGAGAGAGAGCGTGCCTGTGCTGTAATTTTAAAAGGATGGTAGGAGCTGCAGGAAATTAGAGGGCCTTGATTCAAAAATGCTTGAGGCATTTAGATCTAGGAGGGCTTGGGGCAACTCTCCAAACTAGGGACTTGAAGTAGAAAGCATCTTAGGCCTAAAAGAGACCTCCCAATTGCCATTCCCCATCCTGTCATGGGTAAATCTCCCTCATCCCTCCCAGGTGGAGCATCTCCGGACCACATTGGAGAAGAGTGGTGCTGGTGTACCTGCTGTCGTCCTCAGGAGGGTGAACCAGTCGCAGCCTCTCCCACCATCTTCTCTGCAGCGATTTCTTCGAGCTCGAAATATCTCTGGTGTTGTTCTTGCTGACCACGCTACTAGCTTCCATAACCGGTAAGAGTTACCTGGCCTGCATCCTCTTACTTGTTGGAGAGAGTCTGTTCTGCAGTCAAGGGTCCTGGGTCCACAGAGAGATGACTTCTGTGTCAAGAAAGATCACTGCTGTTCCCTCTCCCCACACCACCCTCTCTAAAACCTCAGGTCAGTTTGTGTTCTTTGTTCAGTAGCCTATTCATATCTAACCTGGTCCCCTTATTTGACTTGATGTTCAATTTAGAAAACAGTTCACACCTTAGCCCTTTCCTGCATAATCCTTGCTTGTGCTTCCACTTCCCCCAAGCTGTCTGGGGGCTTGAATTCCCTAGGGCTTCCAGTAGAGGGCATCATCTCAAACAAGGGCACTGGAATGACCATAGGTTCTTAAGGTGTAGGACAGAGTGTTGTCCTCGTTTGGGGCCCACGAAGGGTGCCGCAAACCATACTCTGAAATGTCACATGTTGTTGCCATGTGGTAAGTGCATGTGGTTCAATGTGAGGGTATCATGTCCCTTACAGTTGAGGTAGCTCCAGAAATAAGGGGTGAGGCCTGTTAGTCACCTCTTTCCTGGTCGTAGGCACCTCTAAACTGCCTCTAACTTCAGCTCTGGACTAAAAGGGCACTTCTTACTCAGGCTGGGCTGCTAAGCCCCAAGCTTCCCTTCCTCTTCCAACAGGTCAGAGGAATTTCTGAGTGACCGTGCATAGGTTCTGGGTCTCCGAGTACAGCCAAATAGCAATTTCTCATTTATTTTGGGCAGCAACAGTTCTGGTGCTTAGGGTCAATTTTCCTCCCCCAGTTTGTCAACCATACCGCTTCGGGATAAGGGGTGATTCATCATTTGAACACATTTGGACTTATGTGACTGACTTGATTCTATATGGGAGAGGCAGTTATAGATGGAAAAGCTGGGAGCTCTCTTTTCTTAGTGCTACTTATAAGATCTGTCTTCTTGGGGCTCCCCGAGGAGTGTTGGGGTAGTTTGACCCAGTGTAGTATTATATATCTGTGAATATATGTGCTGATCCCCCTCTATTTTTAGCCTCCCTCAATATAAATGTTCACTAGAACAGTCACACAATTGATCTGGTAATGTGTGTCAGCTTCACTGAAAGTCATTTCGCCATCTTCCTATGTCTCCAGCCCAAATGACAAAAGTGTCTTTTATGTTTAAAGATTTCCTGGAGATGAGATTCCTGCATTCTAATCTCATTCACCTACTCTACCTTGTCTGTTGGAAAAGTCTTTGTATTTAACTAACCACTGCCATCCTCACACCTACCTCTCCTTTCTCCACACTTTTTTCAATATGGGATCCTAATCTCTCTACCCTTCCTGGATGATGAAAAATGAATACTGAGTTGCTGCATAAGGGGCATTTGAGGGAAGGAAGGGACAGGGCCCTCAATGAGTGTAGCCAAGGCTCATGTTGGCTTTCCTGGCAGCTATTACCAGAGCATTTATGACACTGCTGAGAACATTAATGTGAGCTACCCTGAATGGCAGAGCCCTGAAGAGGACCTGAACTTCGTGACAGACACTGCCAAGGTAGCACTGGCCTGGGCTGGGTGGGAGTAATCGGGAACACAGAGAAGCTGGTTAGAATGTTACTGTTTGGGATTAGGAGAGGTGGGCCATTCAATCCCCTTCCTCACCTACCACAGGCTCTTGCAGATGTGGCCACGGTGCTGGGACGCGCACTGTACGAGCTTGCAGGAGGAACCAACTTCAGTGACACTATTCAGGCTGATCCCCAAACAGTAAGAACAAATGGGCCCTGACTCCTTTCTGTCCATTTACACCACAGGCTGCCTCTGCCTCTATGTCCCTTGCCTGGTCTCCCACACCATGGAATTCACCATGCCTATATGTGGCTGTGAGGACACCTGACACCCCAGGGAGCCCTTGACTGGGCTTCATCTGTACCCTCATGAGCCAGCCCCTAACCCCAGAGTCTATCTGGTCAGTGTTGTTTCTACTCCATGAGTGGACCTCCACTAATCACTTTGTCCCTGGGATCCAAATCACAAAGCTCTCTCTTCTCATTGTCCCAATCCTAGGTCACCCGCCTGCTCTATGGCTTCCTGGTTAGAGCCAACAACTCATGGTTCCAGTCTATCCTTAGGCAGGACCTAAGGTCCTACTTGGGTAAGCACCTGATGTGGGAATGGGACCCTTGGCCAAGGAAAAGGGTAGGAAAAAATCTTCATTTTGCTTTAATCTTTTTTTTCTTTTTCCTTTCTACTTTTCCCCCCCTTGTTTCCCTTTCTTTCTGTTTCTCTTTGTCTCTCGCCAACCTGGGACTCTCTGTCTCTGCCCATCTGCACTGCACCATCTATCCACCAAATCCTTCCCTTCCTTATGGTTTCCAATCAGGTGATGGGCCTCTTCAGCATTACATTGCTGTCTCCAGCCCCACCAACGCCACTTATGTTGTGCAGTGTGCCTTGGCAAATTTAACCGGCAAGGTGACTGACCTTACCCGAGAGCAGTGCCAGGATCCGAGTAAAGTCCCCAGTGAAAACAAGGATGTGAGTGGTAGTGGGTGTCGGAGGTACCGAGGGTCCCTTTCCCTTGGGAAAATTAGAGGATCTCCTGGGCCCAATTGGACCCAAGGCTGGGGGTGGAGATGTGGAGGGATGCAGCCCTTTGAACTTGAGTGTTGAACAGGCAGTAGCCTGAGTGAAAAAGGATCATCTAAAGGGAAAGGGAGTGAATGAGAGAGGGTCACCTCAGCCCATGCTCTGGCATGTCTTCCTGTGCAGCTGTATGAGTACACCTGGGTTCAGGGCCCTCTAAACTCCAACGAGACGGACCGGCTCCCCCGGTGTGTGCGTTCCACGGCACGACTGGCCAGGGCCTTGTCCCCTGCTTTTGAACTCGGGCAGTGGGGCTCTACTGAGTATTCTACATGGACTGAGAGCCGTTGGAAAGACATCCGTGCCCGGATATTTCTGATAGCCAGCAAAGAGCTTGAGGTGAGATGGGAGACAGGTGGTGGTAGAGATCTCTTTGACTCTGTTGTCTCTTGTTTCATATCCCCTTTTGTTTCCCATTTGCCCCAGATTTGCCACAAAAACCTACTGCAAATCTGTCCCTCGTGAGCTAGTATGCCCCATTAGGAAGCTTATCTTTATTGGTAATTTGATTCTGTTTTCATTCTGAAGATATGTTCTCATAGAGACTTAAAGAGACAATGCTAGCCCTGTGGTCCCCAGGTAGTTCTTCCACAGCTCCACTCCCACCAGCATTCCCTCCTGGCATAGCTGGGATGAGTCAATCCAGTATTTATCGAGTACCTGTCACAAGTAAGTCGGTAATGTAATTGCCATGGGAGAGTCAAAGTCATGGGTCCTGCCTTCAAGACGCTTAAAATCTAAATAATACAAGACAAGCCAGAACAGAGGTACTTTGCTTCTCTTTTAAAATGTGGAGACTCTAAGTCTCCAGACTGGGGAGATGTTGCCTATGATGTTCAGTATTTGGTGCTTGGAGCCAGCTCCAGAATTCCGATGTCCTGGCTCCCAGCCCCAGGCAATTACCCCAGACTGCACTGAGAGAATAATCAGAGCATCTCTCTCCCCCCGCAGTTCGTCACCCTGACGGTGGGCTTTGGCGTCCTTGTCTTCTCTCTCATCATCACCTACTGCATCAATGCCAAAGCTGATGTCCTTTTCATTGCTCCCCAAGAGCCGGGTACTGTGTCTTTCTGAGGAGAACCCCAGCTTTTCCTGCATCCCTGTGGTTCATTCCCTAGATCATTTGTCCCACTGGGACAGAAACCACTAGTTTGTCACTGGAACCTTTCTAGGCCTGGCTCAGACTGGGGTTAACATAAAGTAGAGGAATTGCCTGACAGAGACAGTGAGAGATAAAAAAGGTCTGCTTCCCTCCCCAGCTCCCCTTTCCAGTCTCCCCTTTCCAGTTTCTTCTTTCTCCCCTCTGTCAGATTCTGGGATGACAAACAGAAGCTTCTAACTCCTGTTTAACTCCTACCCACCCACCATAATTTACCCTTCCTCATACTTCCTCTACTACCCTTTCCATCCTGCCCTGTACCTTCCTCTACTCCCCACCCCACCTCCTGTACCCATCCACCTTCCTGACCAGGGAGAATGACATGAAGGGTTGAATGCGAGGAACAAACTACAAGGAACCCTGAGGAGGAGGATGGGGTGATCTGGGGGCCAAGCCTGCTGTCTCTCTTCCGCCGTCCTGTCTCCAGGCCTTTAGATGGCACATCAGGATGGGCATGCTGCTGGGTGGGTATCCCACCTCCAGCCCACAGTGCTGAGTTGTCATTTGTATTAAGCTGTAATATCTATTTTTGTTGTTTTACTTTTTTTGTTTGTTCATTTGTGTATAAATATATAAATAATGGGTTTCATTAAAATAGATTATCCCACATGACCTGTTATGCGTCCCAGGCTCTCTTGCTCAGCAACCCAGACTGGAAGTCACAAAATTGCTAGTTCGTGCTCTCTTCTGGGGCCCAAGAGTAAAGCTCTGTCAAAACCAGCTGGAGTCCTGGAGCCCTGGTCTCTGTCTCATAAGAACAATGTTAGCAGTTTCTTCCCTCCTTTGTATTTGACATTTCTTTATTCACTTTGAAATACTGGTGAAGGTACAGAGATGAAGGGAATACAGCCCTTGGATAACTCCAAGTTAGGATGAGGGGAGAGACAGATACACTCCCTATTGGGTGTGATCTGGTGTGGTAAATAGAATAATAACAGAATATCCAGAGTGCCATCGTAGCACATAGTGGGACTTGGGGCAATGTGGTGGCATTTAAAAAGGCTACATAGATGAGGAGGCATTTGAAATGTGATTTAGATTCACCAGCTGCGGAAGCACAGAGCCAAGAGAAAACATCGGTCGTGTTTGGGAACGGTGAGTTATTCAGTGTGCTCAAGCCATAAGGATCAGCAGGAGAGGATGGGGCCGGGTCATGAAGGCCCCCTTGGGTGGTGTGCTTTCTGTTGATGGTGGGCATTTTTGTAGACCAAAACGAAGAATGGTTTGGGACTCTTTGGAGACACTCTGATCCCCTGGATCTTAATGGAGGCAGAATTCTGGGAAGTAGCAGCACTGCTAAATTAGGGGCAGAGGCTTAGTCAGCTGAGGGGGAAAGAACTGACAGGAATAGCACTGAAGCCAGCCTTCTCCCCTCATTGTGGCTGGGAGGCTGTTTCCCATGTGCCTGGGGACAGCGGAGATGGAAAAGAACTGACCATTTTCAGAGTCCTAAACCCTTCTCTTAGTTTCCTGATCGGGCTGTTTCCTTTTTTGAATCCTGCTGAGAGGAAGTAGTTTTTCTCCAGGTTTCTTTCCAAGTTCCCTCAGGGGAATGTTTGGGGTTCTGGGAAATGGAAATACATACTGCTGCTTCCCCCTCACTGCACCCCTCCCAGTCTAGGCTGGAGAGCTGTGTGCTGTGCTGGCGGGAGCTGAGCACAGCTGCCACCATCATCTGGGCTGACTCCACACCTCCCTTGGCCAACATATTTCCCAGCAGACAGAGCACTACTCCCTCATCCTGCTGGTGGCTTCAGGAAGCAAGGAAGTGGCTAGGTTATCAGTGAGGGGGATGAACAGGGAAGCAGAGGGATGGGAAGACTCAAGGGAACAGGGTGGATAAGAAAAAACGGGTACAAGCTATAGGGCCTTCAATGTTCAGTCTCCTGCTTCGGGAAGAATCCTCAAGCTGTGTCTCTGCCTCTCATGCTATCCCACCTCAAGCCCTACCACCGTCCCCCAAAAGTAGAGAACCAAAAAACTGGCTCTTTCTGTGGTTCTTGAGGAGGCCAGTCTTTGTGGAAGGGGCACAGGCACCCAGACAAACCACTGGGGCTGCCTTTCTGAGACTGATCTAGCTCCTCCTCCGGTACCTCCTGTGCCCTGGAGATCACATGGGACTGGCTGGCAGCACCTGAGGGCCACAGAGTTTAATTCCTTAGGCTCCCTTTCACTTGCTGTAGGCCTTGCTCACCCCTTTGCTTCCTGAAATTTATTTCTCAGCCCCTCCCTTTCTCACTGGGCTTCCCTCCCTCTCTGTTCCTACCCACGGATAGTTCACACTGCACCTTTTCTTTACCCACCCCATGCTGAAAGTTGAGTCACAGACATCCCTTCTCCAAGACCTCTCCCCAGCTCCTCTTCTGTTTCCCACATCTTGCCCACTGTTCCAAAAATCCCATTCTCTGGGGGGATTTTTCATACAGAGTCTGGTGTTCTGCACCAAGATCCCACCTTATTCAGTAGTACTTTCTTTTCTTCCAGGGACCATAATTAAGACCTTAGAAATTATGTGCACTGTCAAACATATTTGATAGATAGGGGAAGCAGTAACCAAGAGGAATGATGTAGCTTGCCCAAGGTCACACAGCAAATAGGAGCTGAGACTAAACATTTCTTATATCTGCACTGGCAGCTGTAGCAGTAATAAACATTTATTGAGCATGGCTATGGGCAAAGCATTGTCCCAACATCATAAATGGGTTTGAGATAAGGCTGCCTTCCCTCAGAGACTGAAGACCCGAAGTCTAGATGGCAGGATGGGATATGATACAAGATGAAACAACCAGGCACGGCAGCATGTGCTCCTTGCAAAACCAAACCGGTGCTGTAAACAGGTTCTACTTGAAACCAGAGGATGGAGGGTTTGCTTTGGGTGGGGCCAATAAAGAGGAGCTTCCCCTTGTGGGAAGAAATCAGGACCAGATTTTCCGGTGTGCCCTGATGATCTCTGTGGCTTTGGAAAGGGCATGCCCCCTCTTTGGGCCCCAGTGTTCTCATCTAAGCAACGTGGAGTCGGGCGCTCTCTGAGGTTCCTGTGTTGGCACTGACATCTGGTTCTATGTGGCCTTCCTTTCTCCTTTTCATCTTAAACAACTCAGGGCAGGGCTGATTTGAAAGGTTGATAATTCATGAACTTTCTAGGTCTTGGGGTCAATATAGAGAGGGAAGCCTGAGGGGCACTTATCCTCTAACCCAGAAACAGTAGGAATTTGGGGAAATTGTGGCATATGCCATAGAAAAGAGGCCTGGCCCTCAACCCCATCTTCAAAGAAAACTTGGCAGGAGTTGCTGAAAGTTGAACTTCGGAAGCAGAGACCCTTGGGAGGTCAAGGTGTGAGTGGGCCTGGGGTCGAATTCCTTCCTGAATCCTCACTCAGGTAGAAGAGCTTCCACACTCCTGTTGTGGAGAAGGGAAGCTATAGCCTCTGTTCCTAGCCAGGAAGAACGTTGAGCAGGAGTGCAGGGGGTATCTCAGGAGGCCTAAGATGGTGATGCAACTGTGAGTAAATGTTACCAGCCTCTGGTCCAGGCTGGCTGGCTGGCTGCTCAGGGTCTGGGGGCTAGGACCTAGGACCCTAGAGTCCCCGCTCTCCCCCCCTTCCCCATCAACTGAGGAGTAGTTGGAGAAATTGGAGGAAAAGAAGGAAAACAGATGAAAGAGGGTATGGGGCAGGGGGGTGGTAGGAAGGAGGGTGGACAAAGAAGTAATGGGATATAGGAAGTAGGGAGACCTAGTAGGGCTGAAGGAGGAAAGGGAGCCTGGGAGTGCTGGAGGGAACTGAGCCTGAGGGGAGAAAGGCCAGTGGGCGTGGCTGGGAGGGGAGTGGGCCCTGAGCTGGTGGTGACAGATGGGTGGACACAAAGAAGAGAGCTTCAGGGAAGACAGATGGATGGGGGAGGGAAGAGAAGCAGCTGGGGGAGGGGATGCAGTGATAGGAGGTCAGAACAAGATCGGAGATGGGCTCTGAGCTGAGGAGAGGTAAGTGGAGAGGAAGGAAGAAAGGGGAGGCTGCCTTAGGAGACAAAGGCTGCAAGGCTAGGGAGCCAGAAGCAATAGAGGGCTCAGGAGCTCAGGCACTGAAAAGGGGGGCTTCCAGCCAGGCTGGCAGCAGAGAGTGACAGATTGTGTAGTTAGCCAGAGTGGAAACCCGCTGTCACCTTCTAGAGACACAGAGGTAGAGACAGAGACAAGTGGAGCAGGCTAGGAAAGAACCTCAAATATGGAAGAAGATCCAAGACTTGCAGCTGCTCCCCAGGAAAGCAAGTCCTTCTGCTTGCCTTGTTCCCGTGACCCAGAACACACCACCCTCTGTCATGGGCTACTCCAGGAAGGGTCAGGCCATGTGGCACAGCAAGGGTTAACACTGTCAGCTCTTCTTGCCAGCTGCTTGCCTGGTTGGGTCCCCAGGGCTCCCCACATATGTCACCCGCTCTCTTGCCAAATCCACTGCTTCCAAGCTCCTCAGGCCCTCCCCGCACCCTCAAGGACTAGGCACAGGCCCCAGGGTCTTCCCTGCACACCCACCTCCTTTTCCAACAGTCTACCTCAAAGGCTGTGTGGAGATGAAAAGAGATTGTGCTAAGCTGAAAAAGAGAACACCTATAAAATGCAAAATAAAACTATAGAACCATCAGCATCCCTCCATCCTATGGCCCTGTTCCTCCTGTTCCCCTTACAGCAAAGACCCCACACAATTCTTGAGGCTGGGGGCAACCTGAGACCTCCAACCTCCCTCAGTCATAATGCCCCATATACATGTGTAGGAAACTTCTTGCCACCTTTAGATCACTGTGCACATATGTAAAGGTGGTTAGCACTTCACAATTTATTGGGTACTTTCCCATGCATTGTATCACAAAAGCCCTGTGCCGAAAGCAATGTTGTCTCTACTTCACAGATGACAAAAACAGACTCAGTCAAGCTTAAGTGACTTGTTCACAGTCACCAGGCCTTAGACCCAAGTCTACTGGCCCCAAGTTCAGTACAGTTAGTGTTTCTTTATAAAATTCTAGGCTTTTACCTCTTTTTTGTCACACACTTCTGTTCTCATCACTCCCCTAAGGAGTGAAAACTGAATCCCTGAATGATGACTGACTGGGGGCCCCAGAGTCTAGGATCCTGAGATAACAGATGCAGAGGACAAGGAGGTGGTTCCAGAGCACTCTCAGACCTCCCTTTACCATCAAACCTCAGCTTGCACTGGGGAGAGCATGGGCTGGATGCTTCAAGGCTGGAGGATCAAAGATCTGAAGGGCCTGAAGGAGGGAAACTGGGTACAGGGATCTGATTTCTTCTTTGTCCACATCCCCCTCCCCACCCCCACCGTATTTCCCTCCTGCTTCTGAGGTCTCTTGTAGGTTCTGCTTTTGTTTCCCTCACTGTCTTATCCTTTGGGATCAGTAACAGTCCCTCATCTCTTTAGTTCTGTTTATTGTGTCTCCCCACTCGTCTCTCATCTGGGGTACTTTTCTTTTTTTTTTTGGTTCTTTACAACTGTCTGGGCTCTGCCTCTCCCGTGTCTATATGTCTCTACCCTGTCTTAGGGATTTCCTCAGGACTCTGTTCCAGGATCAGTATCTGCCCATCCTTGAACATCTGTGTTTCTCCACGTCTGTATTTCTCCCAGGTCTGTGTCTCCTTAATGCTCTCCTCTTCTCACGTTTCACCCTATGTCCCTGCCCCACTCATATCTTGTAACTCTGAGTCTCCCACAAAGCCCTGGCAACCTGGGAGAATTCTGCTCCCTTCCTCTCTTTTTTATTTCCATCTCCCCTATGTCTCCATCTCCCTGTGACAAGTCTTCATGTTTGTTACCCAGTGACTCTTGATGATTCTGTTTAATGGCCTCTCTCTCTCCCCCGCCCCCTCTGCCCATCTCACTCTCTCCCCATCTCTCCCTCTTCATTTCGTCTGCTTCCTTTCCATCTCTCATTTGTCAGTATCTCTCCTCTCCCTCATGGCACACTCGCCTGCATCTCTTGGTTTCCCAGTTTCTTGGACGGCATAGAGGGCAGGAGGGTGGGGGAGCTAAAATTGTTGTTGCTGGGGACTCATTAGGTGGAGATTGGTTTTTAATCAGCACCATGGAAATGATGATGCAAGAACTGAGATGCCACCTGATCCCCTGCCCTCTCAACCCCCCTCCTCAAGCCTCCTTTCCTCTCTAGCTCAGCCCATCTGTTGGTGCCCGGGCACCTGTCTGGGCCTGCCCAGGTGGGAGTTGGCACCTCACCTCCCAGACCTGGCAGTAGGAAGGGGTGGGGACCTTGGGGAGGAATTGCAGGCTTAGGGAATATCTCAACCAGAAAAGGTTGTTCAGCCAGGGAAATGGCAAATGCCTCCTACAGCCTAAACATGAGATGTGGTTGGTCCTACTAAGGTCTAGGCCTGTCACTTGCATTATCTTACTTCATCTCCCTGGCAACCTAAGAAGCAGCGAGAGTTAACCTCATTTTACAGAAAAGGACAGTTGAGGCTCAAGATGTTATGTTACTTGTTGGAGGTCACACAGCCGACAGAGTTTTCTTCACTGTAGCACACCGTCTCTGAAGTCCTCCTAGCCATGGTTTGTTTTAGATACTCTCAGAGGTTCAATGAAAACCTTCAACGGCTGAATGGGGGAGAGAACTTCAGATACTGACACCTAGCCCGTTGTTTCTCTGTGCTTCCCGTGGTCCCTGCTCCTGCCACCCTGCAACATACACATACACACACACATGCTCATGCACACACAGGCTGGAGGCAGCTGAACTATTGATATGAACTTACTGCCCATTTGTATACAATTTTTTAAAAGATTTTATTTATTTATTTTTAGAGGGGAAGGGAGGGAGAAAGAGAGGGAGAGAAACATCAATGTGTGGTTGCCTCTCACACACCCCCAACTGGGGACCTGGTCCGCAACCCAGGCATTCTGACTGGAAATTGAACCAGCAACCCTTTGGTTCACAGGTCAGCATGCAGTCCACTGAGCCACACCAGCCCGGGCTGCATATAATTTCTTATCTAGTTTTCTAATTGCTCATTAGATGCCCCAAGCATATGTGAATCCTGCCGGGGCTGCCCTGCCCTCCTACCCCAGTTTACTTCATATGCTTGTTTTTTCTTTCTCCTCCACTTTGCTCCCTTAGCCTTGACTCCTCCTAAGAGCCCCTAATTCCCAGTGGGTCAGGTTGGGCTGGGCAGCATAGAAAAACTCCTTATGAGATCTGTGTCAGGAATCTGATCCTGCTTCCCCAGGTGATAGAGTAGGTGGGAGAATGGGGGCTGGAATAAGAAGGCATGGGTGATTGAGTCCCACAATGATGAGGGCAAGACTCATGGGTCCTCTTTTGCATCTTTGTACTGTCTACTTGTACGTTCTACATTTTCCTGTTAGTGCCTTGGAGAGCCTTCTTCCCAGGGAAAAGGAGACATGGGAAGGAGCTGTCAAAGTCATGCTGGGACTTAGAATGGGACCATGGCACTAAAATTGAGCTTGCTGGGTGTCTCTGTCCCTGCTGTCTCTGCTGTGGGAGACCGAGGGGTTCATCTGTGATCCTGCCCTGGCTTTCGCCCCAGCCCCACCCCTTCCCCAGCTCTCCATTTCTTTCTTATGAAATATGCATGGAGAACAGATGTCCCTGCTCCCCTACTGCCTGCGCCCCCACCCAGGGCCAGCCCCCGCCCCCAGCTCCCGGGGTGGGGTGGTTCCAAGGTCCCTCTGCCAATGGCTGCCTGGCCTGCCTGTTTAATATTGATGAGGGGGGAGCCTGGGCCAGCCAATGGAGAGCTGGGGGTGTGTGTGTGTCTCCATATATATACACATAGGGCTGGGCCAGCCCAGGTGTGTATGTGTCTGGGAGTGTGTGTGCCCCGTGTGTGAGTACTGGTGGCCCAGTACCTGACCAAGCCCACCCCTTCGCCTGGCTCCTCTATCCCCACCATGTGTACCCCTCTCATCTGCCCTGGAGCCTGTACAGCCACGCCACGCTATCCCTGAGAGCTGTAGAAAGCTGGTCACTAACTTTGCAGATGGATGAGCTCTGAGCAGCCAGAAGAGACCGGGGCTACCAACGCTGCCCCAGTCCTGCCAGCTTGGATCCCCTCACAGGGTCCTCCTAGGTAAAAGGGGAATCACGGGCTAGGGTGGGGTGGGTGTGTCGCTCTCATTCTGGCTCAAGTCCCCTCCCAGAGCCTCCTTTACTTCTCTCTTTAGTGTGTTGTGTCTCTCTGCCCTGCACCACTCTCTTACTTACTTCTCCCTGTTGACTCTGTGCCTACCTATCCTCATTTGTGTTGGGGATGTCAGAAGCGGGGCAGGAAGTCATGTCCTGGATGCTTGGAATTGCTGCTTTCCCTGATCCTCAGAGCCTGGAGCTTTGAGACCAGAAGTAGATTTTGGGGTGAGGACTTGATGGGTAAATAGAAGCTGCTGCCAGGACTGGAAGTGGGAAGGACAGTGGGGTCAGGTGGAGATGGGGAAGGGGTCAGGTTGGGAGCAGACAGACGGGAAGGGAGGGTGTGGCAAAGCGATCAGGGATTCAGAGACATGGGGACTGGCCAGAGGGAGAATCAGGCTATGAGAGATGTGTTGAGAACCCCACAGCTGGACTCCTGAAGCATGGGGGTGGGGAGTTGGGGAACTGAACATGTACCAGAAGGTGTGGATTTTGGTGCCTCCCACACTATTGTCATCCCCTCTTGTTTTTCTGGACCCCAGACTATAGACTGTGTTCTAAATTTCAGAACTAACCACCTTCTGTTTTGTGTTATGGTTGTATTGTACCTGCCAGTCAAATGTTGACGCCCCCTGCCCCCAGAGCGTAGTTCCTATTTGTTCACTGCAATTGAGTCTGTCTGCTATGCAGTAGGGTGGGGCAAGCTTGGGGGTTCCTGACAGCTGTGAGGGTGTCTGTCAGGCAGGAGAACCAAGGTTGGTGAGGAAGGGGTGATGGCAACTGTGAGGGAGCCTCAGTACTTCTCCTTCTGGCTGTTTAGTCCAGCTGAGCTCACAGTGAATTCCTGCTTAACACTTGCTAAAGCAGAGACCTTTCCCTAGCCTTCCCAGGCCATGTTCCTGCTGCTTTACCCTGACATCTTTTGGTCCCAGGGACAAGCAAACCTTAGCCAAGTTCCATAATAGTGGCCCCAAGAAGTTTTCCACGTCCTCCTTTATAGGCTGCACATGAGCCGACCTCGGGCTGTGGGAGTGTGCCAAATAGAAAGCTGCTTATATTCCCTTTCTCCAACCTTCCTTGCAGAGGAAGGGCCAGAGGAAAGTCTGAGGTTATTGACTTCAGAGCTAGAGGAAAGAGCTGGTCCTGAACAGGGGAATCACAGCCAGAAGAGATACCTTCCCCTGACTGTAGTAGACAGGCTGGTAGGATCTGGCATCTTCAGTGGTCATGTTTGGGAGTGAGGTGTGGGCTGGTAGTCACTGAGCTGGGGCAGCTGGGCTGAGCTCCATATGTCCTAGTCCCTTCTACAATGGGCAATCTGCGTATTCATTCCTGCCTCCTCCCCACCCCCATTCCCACCCCACACACACAAGGATGGAGAGGGGCCATGGGAGGGAGGGGATCACAGGGCCAAGGTCTGCAGTTCTCCCCCTCACTAGTAAAAGTTTAGAGTCACAGCCAATCTCTCTTGGAGCTGTGGCTTCATGTTGCTCAATTTTTTTTCTTTTTTTGTTATTTCTTTAGAAAATTTATTGGGGTAAAAAATGCAACATAAAATATACCATTTTAAGTATGCAGTTCAGTAAGTAGTATTAAGTATATTCACATTGCAGTGAAACATCTCCATAACTTTTCATCTAGCACCCATGGGACAATACCTCCCCTTTCTGCCTCCCCCAGCTCCTGATAACTACCATTCTACTTTCTGTTTTAGTGAAATTGACTACTTAGATACCTTATATAAGTGGAGTCATACAATATGTCTTTTTATGACTGGCTTATTTCATTTAGCATAATGTCCTCAAGGTTCATCTGTGTGGTTTCTTATCCATTCATCTGCAAATGGACATTTGGGTTGTTCCCATATCTTGCTAATTGTGAATGAACATTGGACAGCAGATACCTCCCTCTTCAAGATCCTGATTTCAGTTCTTTTCTTTTTTCTGATTTCAGTTTTTTTGGATATATATCTCTACACTGTTTTCAATAGTGGTTTCACCATTTTACAATCCCATTAACAGGGTACAAGTGTCCCAATTTCTCTATATCCTCCACACTTGTTATTTTCTGTGTTTTTGATAGCATACATCCTAATTGGTATGAGGTGATATCTCGTGGTTTTGATTTGCATTTCTCTACTGAGTGATCATGTTGATTTTCTTTTCATATATTTGTTGGCCATTTGTATATTATCTTTGGAGAAATGTTTATTTAAGTCCTTTGCTCATGTTTTAATCAAGTTACTTGGTCTTTTGTTGTTGAGGAGCAGTTCTTTATACTATTCTGAACTTTAAGCCCTTATCAAATAGATGATTTGCAAATATTTTCTCCCATTCTGTAGGTTGCCTTGTTGTTCTGTTGACGGTGACCTTTGATGCACAGAAGTTTTTGATTTTGATGTAGTCCTACTTGTCTATTTTTGTTTTTGTTGCCTGTGCTTTTGGTGTCATATCTAAGAAATAATTGCAAAATCCAATGTCATGAAACTTTTCCCCCATGTTTTCTTCTAGGAGCTATATAGCTTTAGGTCTTACATTTAGATCTTTAATCTTCTTGCTTGGTTTTATGTTGTGCCATGTCCTCTTCATCATTTCTCCTCCTTCCCTGTAATTCACTTTCTGTATTCTCTTCCTTCTTACCACCTTTTCTGTTACACTTTTATAATGTGTCCACCTGCCTATCTATCTCACCTGCTGCGCCCCCCACCTCCTGCCCTTGTTTCTGTCCTTCTTCCCCCACACTTACAGTACCTCCTTCCTCCAAGTCTATCTCAAACCTTCCTTCTGCCCTCCTCATCTCTGAGTTGTCCTGTCCTTCCTTCCTCCCTATCAGTTTCCTCTTCTCTCTTTCAGGCTCCCAACTGGAACCCTGACCATGGAACCCTGAAGTGGTTCTGACTTCTCCAGCTCAGTGGCAGACCTTACCACCCCAGGCCCTTCCTGCCTCTCCCACAACCAGTTTTCAGGGTCCCAGAGGGAGGGGGCAGGGAGGGGATCCTGATCTCACAAGGCAGGGGGCGTCCATCATGATGCTCAACTCAGACACCACGGAGCTGCATCTGCCTCCCACCCACTCTGAGCCAGAGTCAGGCTTCAGCGACTGTGGGGGCACCGTGGGCCCTGACCAGGCTGGGCCCAGGGGGCCAGAAGGGGGCCAGACCCGGGGCCTGGATCCAGGAGAGCCTTGCAGGAAAGATCTGCAGCACTTGAGCCGGGAGGAACGGCGGCGCAGGCGCCGGGCCACGGCCAAGTATCGCACAGCCCATGCCACGCGGGAGAGAATCCGCGTGGAGGCCTTCAACCTGGCCTTTGCTGAGCTGCGCAAGCTGCTGCCCACACTGCCCCCGGACAAGAAGCTCTCCAAAATTGAGATCCTGCGTCTGGCCATCTGCTACATTTCCTACCTGAACCACGTGCTGGACGTCTGAAGGCAGCCTGGATGTGACCCATTGCCGGGCCTGGCTAGGTCTCTTCTCATCACCCACTGGCCAGAACACCTATCTCTTCCCTGAGCCCTATACCCTGGCATGGAGTCCCCCAGGCTCCGGGCCCAGGAACAGTGCCCCACCACCAGCTGGTCGTGAAGGCAACTTTCTGTTACCAACCCAGGCATCCCAAGGCTGTTATGGACACCTCCTGAAGTTTGTGGTTGGGCCCTCACTGTTAGAAGTGTCTGCTTGGGAGGCTGGTATACAGTCCTTGCTGGATTTACTAAGCCCACCACACATGGTTCTCCCCTAGCTCTCAGGGGCTACTGCCTCTTCTACCCCACATCCAAATTATCAGAGACCCAGACACATGCACCCATCTTTCTACCCTGTTCCAGCTTCTCCTGCTCCTGGTAGGGCAGGGGCATCAGAACAGGAAGTGGGTAGGCTGGGCTTACAGTGAAGTGGGTATCTTCCTCAGAGATCTCAGTCTAGTTTGGCAGAAGGGCCTGGGGAGCTAATACCTGTGAGGTGAGTCTCAGTAGCTGAAATTAGGGAATGAGTCTTCCGATCTTGTTTTCTGTCTTGTTCCTGAGGATGCAGACCTTGGATCTTACTCGGTAGTGAGTGCCTTGCCCTCTCTGAGCTATTTGGCTCCCTCTGTGTGCCCTCCTGCTTCTACAGTCCCAATTTTCTCCCTGGGTGTAGAGCTAGAGAAAAGGAAACCTAGATCCTGCGGTAGCGGGTGATGTCTCCAAACTCATCCCAGAGAATGGGTGGGCCAGATCTCACACCTGCTTCCTCCATCCCAGTCCACCACGAAAATGTGCAAACCCACACTAGTTCCTCCCTTAGATGCAAGGGGGCCCCATCATTGCCCTCTGGGAATGTGCAGCTCTCCTGGCCCTATTACTTTTTTTCCTCCTTCTTTAAGCTGCCTTCAGCAAGGGAAGAGACCCCACCTACCCAACCTCCAGGCTTTCTGCCCTCACCACCCGTATAGCTGAGACCCAACCTGCTCACTGGAGCCTAGGGTCAGCAGTAGAGTAAGGGCCCTGGGACCTGTGTAGAAGAAAGGAGCTCAGTGCACTTGCATGTTCCTCCCTCACACCAAATTCCTAGCTCTACAATGATATTTATTTATTTATTTATTTATTTATTTATTTATTTATTTATAAATATTACTATTTATTGCCCAGTTGTGCACTTTGGGGTAGGGTGAGGGGGCCCTGGAAGCCCTAGCCAGGTCCCTCTTGCTTCCTCCCTGATTACTCCTTTCCCTTTTGTCCTCCTGCAACTCCAGGTGTGTGTAGGGATCCCCTTTGCTGACGACACCATATCCTTTCCTCAGATCCATCTGTCCCAATAACCTAGTCCTCTGGGATGATGCCCCTCTCCCAGCTCCAGGGCTCCCAGATCCTTCCTCACTCCCTCCATTCCCAGACAATCCTACCCTGTCCCACCTGCCTCTTTTGTCTCTCCAGCCCTCCCCAATGACCCGGACTTCTTCCTAGTATCCCCAAGAGTGGGCCTTAGGGATCTGTGTCCTATGTCTTCTGTATGATTCCCTCCTGTTGCATTTCTGATTTCATACAAAAAGAAAAATTAAAGTGACCTCATTCTAGCACCAGGTATGGCTTGGATCATTTGATTAGGGTGTGAAGGTGGCCTGCAGGTTATGGTAGGGAGGGCACTAAAGGTTCTAGGCCTTGATGGCTCTTATCATTGGATCATGAGAGCTCAGTCTGGTCAGTAAATGAAGACAGAGAGCAGAAGGGGGTCACAGAGTAAAGAGGTACAGGGGAAGGTGTAACACAGGTCCCAAACCTCCCCACCTAAAGTATCTTGTACTCCCCATCTTGGCATTCATGGAGTGACACTTTCTGATCTCTCTGAAGTGCTCTGCTCCTGCTCTCTATGAGCCTGAGAAGGAGCTGAGTGTCCCAGCAGAACCTAAGTTAAACATGTGTCTGTGAGTCCATGATCCTAGGAAAAGCTATGGCATGAACCATTGCCTTCCCCATTGTCCCTAAGCAGGGTCAAAATTCCTTGCAATCCCAGTTCTTGAGTCATTTTGTGAGCCCCAACCCTAGGATACTGGGGAGAACACAATAGAAGACCTAGGACTATGAGAATAAAAAGGAAAGGGACAAAAAGGAGTGCTGAAGGAATATCAAAGGAATCCTAAAAGGCACCTACAATCAGTATATAGATGAGGAAACGAAAGCCCAGAGAGGAGGAGGGCTTTGCCCAAGGTCACAGTTGTGGGCAGAGGTAAAGTTCAAATCCAAGTCCTTTAACTTCTATACTGCCAAGGCCCCTCTGCCTCCCTGAAATGACCCAGCTTAACAGGTGGCACCCTATGGACCCCTTATTTTAATGGAACATTGATAAACTAGAGTATTCAGAATTGTGTGGCCAAGAAGGCTAAAAGTCTGAGTCTACTTCACGGAATAGTTGAAAAATTGAGGATATGTCTTTTTACAATAGTAGATTTAGGGGCAACGTGCTACCCATCTTTAAATACTGAAAGAGGAAACAAAAACCAACATACTGTGTGTTTCCAGGAGTCAGAACCAGGATCAATAGGTAGAAGTTATAGAAAACAGATTTTTAGTGCAAGAATAACTTTTCAAGACTTGGACCTGTCCCACAATGGAATGGCCAGCCTCAAGGAGGATGGGTCCAAGTAGACAGGCACTGGTACCACTGAGCACATTCCTGCTTAGGTGGTCTTCAAGATCCTTTTCAAACTTGAGGTCATCTGAGAAGGCTGAAGGCAGACAGTGGGAGGGAAATACGGTTTCTGAAAGATGCCATTTTCATCTGCAATGAGCACAGAATGAATGACATCAGTAGCAAGAGGGGTTTGAGTTAGACTTAAGGAGGAGAGTTGATATCTTCCCTTCCCCCACTGAGTTAGAGTGAAATGTGCTCTGCCCAGAATACTACAAGAGGAAGGGCTGAACTGAGGCCAGTTCAGTTCTTGTAGAGGACTACAAAGGGCAGGAGTGGAAAGGGAACACAGAAAGCATTGAATCTGACACCTTTGTTTTAAATGCAGGTTACTGCTGTCCACAAGGGTGATGGGACTCACACATGATGGTGGAATGGGACTAGAACCTGGGTCTACCATTTCTGGCCCTGAGTGCTTTTGCCTCCCCCTGCACAGCAGCCACAGCCTCAAGCTCCCTGCCCCCATCACTTTTCACTTTGCCAGGCTGGAAGGCAGAAGGGGTTACTGGGCCACCTCCCCAGGGATCCCTGAGGACCTGGGGGTGGTTTCAGGGGGAAGCTGCAGCTGTTCTACTGCTAGCTCCAAATTTCTTCTGATAATCAATTGGCCTCGCTGTTGCTGGCCTCTGAAGGACAGGCGAGGAAGGAGGTGGGAGTGAGAGAAGGAAGGAACAGGACACTGGGAGAGGAGTCTGTTGGGGAGATGGAGTCCTGAGGCTAAGGGTTGAGGGGAAAGTGAGAACTCCAGGGCTAACAGACACAGAGGAGGGAGGAAGGGAAGGCTAGAAGAGCATGTCATCTTGGGATCCTCATTTCATATCCAGCAAAACCCAGCAAGTGTGCCAGTGGGGTGAGAGAGGGGGCAGTTTGGGGCCCCAGGCCAGGGGTGCTCTGGCACCTCACCCTTCTCTTCCTCCTCCAGTCCCTTCTCATTAGGCCATACCACTTCCAGCTGTCCATGCCCTATTCCATCCCTAGTTACTATAGGCTCTAACCCTCTAGTTCTGTCTGTCATAATTTCTCCCCTCTGCCCTCTTTCTCAGCAAACCCCCAGTGTCAGAGCAGATAGCAGGGCCCCTGGGGTTTGAGAATGGGGGGGGGGGCAGAGGACGGACTCTTAGCCACTCCTCCTCTCTCCCCACCCCACACACTTTGTGTTGGCTGCCAGGCAGATGGCCCCTTTGTGCCCACACAATGGAGGCCTTACCCATGCCCTCTTCCTCAGTTCGCCCAGCTTCCTTTCTTCTCTATCCCCAGTCCGGTGTCTGCCGTCTTTGCCTTCTCTTTCTCTATGTGGAATGCCTCTTTTATGACCCTTTCCTTCATCTTTCTGCCTCTTTCCTATGTCCTTTCCTGAGCTCTTGAAATCTTACTGTGTGAGGATTGTGAGCTAGAGAAAGAAGCTGACAGGAGGGTCACAATCCTTGATTGCTGGTTTGGTGAGAGAAGAATGCAAACATAGAGGGAGTGGGGAGAAGGGAGTCAGTGTGGCTGGTGGCCAGCGGTATGGGCAGCAGCAGCAGCAGCAACAACAGGAATATTGGGCTAAAGGGGTGAGAGAGTGCACACCTGACAGCCAGAGCACCTGTGTGTGTCTAGGCTCCATACTCACCTTTCCTCCTTGTACCACAGTGGAAAAACCACATGCCTTCTGGGACTCAGCTTCCTCATCTGTAAACTAAGGAAGATAATAAGATCTGTCTCACAGGGTGTTAGGAGGATTAAATGATTTTGTCCTCATGGTGCTCAGTGCAGTAAGTGTTCCACATGCTACTTCAGGGGCAGTAAGTAGCAGGGCCAACCTCTACTGTTGTACAGCTTGTGCACTGTATGAAGTAGCTAGGCCAGGGCAGTGAAGGGGCCTGACATCCAGCCCCTGCTCCACCATACCAGTTGTGCACCAATGAGGATGTATGCAACCCCTGAAAGGTGGCCCTGGAATCAAATCCCTTATGTGGAATCCTGAGCATCAGTCACAAGTCCTACAGAAAAGTCACAATGAGTCCTGACTACCTTGGAAACCAAGATAGAATGGGAGGAAACAAGAGGCTACGGGAACATAAGAGGGGAAGATCCCTTAGATCAGTGTTCTCTGGAAAGTTGGGAAAAGCCAAACTATGAAATTTGCTAAACTGAGGACAGACACGATGCAGCTGAGGAGACACACTGCAACTGAGAAGAGGTGTGTTGAAAAAACAGAAAAGGAGGGAGAGCTGGGTCAGGGATGTGATCATAAAATTGTGTTGGTGTAGCGACCTTTGGCCCTCGCTCCTCTTCCATTCCCTCCCTTGATCCTGGTCTATTATTGCTTGTTAAACACTGCCCTCTGCTGGCCACATTCAGAGACTTTCTCACTATCCCCCTCTTTTGGGCTGAGAGCTGCTAAGAATCTAAAAACAGAAGACCAGACTGGGGTTAGAGGGTGAAAAAGATGTGGGGGGACCTGCCATCCAGAATTATTGTTAAGGTTTATTTAAGGTGAATGAGAGTTGATTGCTGACTAGGGATACATAGAGACCAGAATTCATGGGTGTTCATTTACATATATTAATGGTCTACAATTTTCAGATTGATTTTTCCCCTGCCTTTATCCATTTAATTTGTTTTGTGTGTATGTGTGTAGTGTGTGTATTCTGTCTCTGAAGATGTTTGCCTGCTTCTGTGGTTTCTGTGTATGTGTACGTCAATGTATTGTTTTTGTGTCCTTTTTTTAAAAAAAATAAAATGAGGATATGTTTTTATTGATTTTAGTAGAGGAAGGGGGTAGGGAGGGAGAGAGAGAGAGAGAAAGAGAGAGACATCTCTGTGAGAGAGAAACATAAATTGGTTGCCTCCCATACGCAGCCGACCAGGGATTGAATCCACAAACTAGGTATGTGCTCTGACCAGGATCAAACCTGCAAACTTTTGTTGTACGGGACAATGCTCCAACCACCTGAGCCACTTGGCCAAGGTGTGTGTCCTTTTTTATATAGGAATTTGAGTGGCAGCTGTCAGGTTGGAACCTGTTTCATTTCTTCTCCCCCTAGAAGCCCTTTCCTTCTATCTAGGTTTTACTTCTGTCTTCTAGCTCCATCAGCCACAGGGCTATTTACACATGACAGTCTTTTGTTGGCTCCTGCCCCATTTTGGACATTCTAAGCTCAGAGCCTTGCTTTGCCCTAAGCTGGGACTTTTGGACCTCCCCAGAAGGGCCTTGGTTCCCAAGTGAAGTGAGAGGAGATGGAAGGCCCTGAGATCAGAACCTCTTTTCTACCATCCTCCCTTTTATTCTTACTGGCATTTAAACTCCAGCCTTCTCCTTTGATAGCCTTGTAGCTGTCTCCTTCATTAGTCAATCCCATTTTATTCAATGCACTACACATTCATTGAATAGCCAGTGTGTGCCAGGCACTGTTCTAGGTTCTAGGATCTGTATCCAGGCTCTTCTGACCATCTACTGGGGAGGTAGAGTGGGTACATGGACATGTAAACACATTAATTTTTTTACAGTGAATAGCACACACAAAGAATAGAAGTCGTGCAAGGAAGGAAAGATTAACTTAGAGGGAGTGTTGATGAGGGAGGGAGCAGGTAAAACCCAAGATGGGCTTTGAATATCAATAGGAGTTTTCCATGTCTGCAAAGGTTCTTGCAGAGAATTCTGTGGTGTGCTGTCAAGAGCCCTCTTCACAGATTTCCTCCTTCACTGGACTGGAGCACTCACTTCCTCAGCTGCAGCAGTGTTGCCTCATAGCAGACCATCTCAGCTTGAGATCCCCTTTGAGATTACCAGAGGCCTCTGCTGCAATTGCATTGCATTTCAGCTTCTCTCTGTGTTTAATCCAGCTTTCACACACTTAACAGGTATTCCCAGGAGCATGCCTAAGAACACTCTCCTGTATATAATCTCAGAGTTCAAGAATCTGTTTCCCAGGGAACCCTACTTAAGAGTGTGATATTCCAGGTAGAAGGCACTGTAGGGATGAAGGCATGGAGGCCTGAAGAGACATGGTGAGCAAGAATGCACTGTAAGTAGTTTGATACTGTTAGGACATAAAATGCAAGGGGTTGGTGGGACAGAAAGTGATGGAGAATGGCTTGGAGACATAAGCAGGGGCCAGGTCAGGAGAGGAAGTGTATGTTATGCTAGGAAGCTTGTACTTTGCCACGTAGTGTTAGGAAACCAGTGGATGTTCTTCAGTAGTGTGGATAAACACCATCAGATTTACATGTGAGAAAAATCACTTTAAAGGCAATTATGAAGATAGGCAAGTGAAGATCTGTGTAGGAGAGAGTTTTAGGAAGCCATTGCAAGGTCATGGGAGAGAGGATAAGTGTCTGTGTTTAGGCAGTGGCAGTGGGAATGGAGAAAAGAGGACAGATTTAGGAAGGCTATTTAAATGGTAGATTCAATAGGGTTTGGCAATTGATTAAATGTAGTATGCTAGAAGAGAATTCTCAGGTTTCTGACTTAAGAGCCTGAATCAACAGTGGGGCCACATTCAAAAGAGGCCATATAGGAGGAGAAACTTTGTGGGGAATTATAGTAGGGACAGTGACAGTAGTGGTGACATAATGAGGACAAATTGAATGAGAACTGTTCTTTCCCGTGGAGGCCTCCAGAAGGAAGTTGGCTTCCTGGGATTGTAGATGAAGAGCTGGACCTCTCTACTAGGACTTTCCCAGGAATTTCCACATACCCTAAACTGGACTCCTCATTTCCTCTTCCTCCATCCCTACTTTTCCCTTGGTGTTCCTCACTGAATACATGGCATTGTCAGCATAAAATTGCCCTGATGATATCACACTTTTCTTTCCCTCACTCTCACCTCCAATCCATCATCAACATCCATTTATTTTGTGTTCTAAATGTGACTTGGAACTGCTTCTATATTTCTACCTGTAACACCCCTGCATTCCTTCACCAGCACTATTGCAGTCACTGATCTGATCTCCCTGCCTTCTGGTTAACTTCCCTTAAATCCACCATCTAGACTGCCATCAGAGTGACCCACCCAAAAATGCACATCCAATCAGGAAAGGTCCATACTGAAGTCCTTTTATTGGCCCCCCATTATTTCTAGAGTAAAATCCAAATTCTTCAATATGGCATAAAAGTTCCCTTACAGGGCAGTTCCTACCAGTCTGTCCAGCCCCACCTTCCACCCTTTGCCAAATTGTGCTTTAGCATTCAACAGAATTCAAATCTCTTGCCCACTCCCTATTGTTCCCTATTTCTGTTCCTGAGCTCTTAGAATTCCTCCTCTTACTTCACCTAGGTAAGTCCTACTCATCCTTCAAGACAATGCAGATATCCTCTCCTCCAGGACACCTCCTGACTCGGTGTGCCTTCCTATGCCCCTAAACTTGGCTCCTCCTGACCCCCTTAACTTTTATGCATATCTCTATGATTGCCCTCCTCCTATTGAACTGTACTGAAATCATTAATGAGTTTTAGTGTGACCTGGGATGAGTTACTAAAATCTCCGAACATCTGTTTCCTCATCAAAGACAACATGTAAGGCCCTTAGTCCAATGCTAGTGTATAACAAAGCTCAGTAAATAGTGGTTATTAGAGGATCATTACTGCTTTTATTACTTTCCACTTCAATTTGTTGAGTTGCCCCAACATCTACCTTTTACTATTCACCTTGAGAATACAGATTTGTTCATATATTCCAATCCATTTGACATTTCAGGTGGGGTTTTCATACATTATCTCCCCTATAAAGCTGTGTCTTATCTTTTCACTTCACTGTTGAGCCGTAACTAATTTTTAAAAAGTTTAAAAAATTACCAAAGTAATATATGCCTATTGTAACAAATTATAATAATACTACAGTACATAAATATAAAAGTAAATGTATGACCCCTACATACCAATTGTGTAGGTATGAATTACACATTCTTCCCCAAAAGAAATCCATATTAACTACTTGGTCGGTATTCTTCCAGACTTTAGGTTTTACAAATCTATATAAATATGTAGGTGCATGCATTTAAAATTAAAATTGTATTGTACATTTACTATTAGACTTTATTTATCTTACATGTACTATTTTAACAATACATTATAAACATCTTTTTATATCTTTATATGTGGACTAACTTTACTTTTTAAACTTCTGAATAGGACCTGTGTATTATAACTTATATAAACACTCTCCTGCTGATGGACATTTAAATTAATTACAATCTTGACTTCTGGTCAAGATGGTGGTGTAGGCAGTCAAGGATCATTCCTCGCACAACCACATCAAAATTATAATTAAAATATAGAATAACCATCACTCAGAACCATCAGAAATCACGTTGAATGAAGTCTGTCAAATATGGAATTAAAGAAACCACATCCATCCATACTGGTAGGAAGGATGCAGATGCAGAATGGGCTGGTCCCACACTCACATGTGGTTGATTAAAATTCAAGAAGGTTATTTCAGGAGCAAGGAGTACCAGTGCCACACCAGGCCCCCTAGCCCAGGATTGCAGTGCCAGGAAAATAAGTCCCCACAACTTCTGGCTGCAAAACCAAGTGGGGATTGAGTAGGTTGGAGAAGCTTCTGGAGCCCCAAGCAGTTCCTCCTGAAGAACCCACACATGGATTTCCCTACATAGACTCACTCCCTCTGAGCTCCAGCAATGGGGTAGCAGCTTGAAAGGCACCAGTGGAACACAGGAAGAAACTGAAGTGTCTGGCATCAAGGCGAGCAGAGCCCATTGCCCTTTTCTGAACCCTTTCCCACAGAGCCACAGAGCCACAGAGCTGGTAAGCTTGTGCCATATCTAAAACTCCCAACATGGCTAACGCTGTTTGACCTGCATTGGAGATCCCCAGAGACTTTTACCCACCCAACTTATGAATCCACCCAAGCTGCTTTTCTATATGAATGGCTGGTCTTGGCTCATGCTTCACAGCTTCCTAAATCATCTCAAACAAGCAACAGCTGGCTTCAGCAGACCCAGGCCCGGCACTAGCAGCAGCCAGCCTAGATTCACAGTGTGGCTTCGCCTGGGAATCTCCAAGCCCAGCACAAGTAGTCGCCATTTCAGATTGCTTTATAGCTCAGGCAGGGTGGCCCCAGGCAAAACAGGTGGGGGGCTGACCTTGTCCTGCACCGCCTGGGAAATTTCAGCACCTGCGTATCCAGTAGGCAGCTACAGACCATGTTAGAGCACCACCATCCTGCCCCTGCACAGCTGATCCTCCACAGAGGGCAGAAGTTGGTGATCATTGGTCACAGCCAATCCTTGAAGCCGACTGGCCTGGGTAAATCCCTCCCATTGACCTGCCAATAGTGATCAAGCCTCAACTACAAGGGCAGAGTATACTCATCCCACATGAAGGGTGCACCTTGAGTACCCAGCTTGGGTGATAAGGTATGCCGTGCCACTGGACCCTACAGGACACCTACTATAGTAGGCCACACTACCAAGACACAGAGTCAAAAGCAGCTCTACCTAATACATAGAAACAAACACAAGTAAGCTGCCAAAATGAGGAGACAAAGAAACATGGCCCAAATGAAAGAACAGATCAAAACTCCAGAAAAAGAGCTAAACAAAATGGAGATAAGCAATCTATCAGATTCAGAGTTCAAAACACTGTTTATAAGGATGCTCAAGGAACTGAGCAAGGACCTCAACAGCATAAAAAAGATCCAGTCAGAAATGAAGGATACACTGATTGAAATAAAGAACAATTTACAGGGAAACAACAGTAGAATGGATGAAGCCAAGAATCAAATCAATGACTTGGAACATAAGGAAGCAAAAAACAACCAATTAGAACAACAAGAAGAAAAAAGAATCCCCTCAAATTGAGAATAATATAAGCAGCCTCTGGGACAACCTCAAGCAGTCCAACATTCGCATCATAGGGGTGCCAGAAGGAGAAGAGAAAGAGCAAGAAATTGGAAATTTATTTGAAAAGATAATGGAAGAAAACTTCCCTAACTTGGTGAAGGAAATAGATATGCAAGCCCAGGAAGCACAGAGTCCCAAAAAAAGGCATTGCAAAGAGGCCCATACCAAGAGACATCATAATTAAAGAGGCACAGATTAAAGATAAAGAGAGAATCTTAAAAGCAGCAAGAGAAAAGAAGTTAGTTACCTACAGTGGAGTTCCCATAAGACTGTCAGCTGATTTCTCAAAAGAAACTTTGCAGGCTGAAGGAGATTGGCAAGAAATATTCAAAGTCATGAAAAGCAGGGAGGGACCTACAGCCAAGGTTGCTCTACTCAGCAAAGCTATCATTTAGGATCAAAGGGCAGATAAAGAGCTTCCAAGACAAGAAAAAACTAAAGGAGTTCATCATCACCAAACCATTATTATATGAAATGTTAAATGGCCTTATTTAAGAAAAAGATCAAAACTATGAACAATAAAATGCCAATAAATATATATCTAACAACAATTGAATCTAAAAAACAAACTAAGCAAACAAGAAGAACAGAGACAGAATCATGGATATATAGAGCATTTGGATGGTTGCCAGATGGGAGGGGGGCTGTGGGGGAATGGGTGAAGAGGTAAAGGGATTTAGAAGTACAAATATGTAGTTACAGAATAGCCATGATGCTGTAAAGTACAGTATAGGAACTGGAGTAGCCAAAGAACTTACACGCATGACCCATGGACTTGAACAAAGGTGGATGGATTGCCTGAGGGAGTGGGGGGTGCTGGATGGAGTGAGCAAAGGGGGAAAAATCAGGACAACTGTAATAGTATAATCAGTAAAATATAATTTTAAAAAATAAAGAAAAATAAATTCCAATCTTTTGTTGCTAACAGTGCTACAGTGCACATAATTTTATGCATACATATTTGTACACTTATGTGAGCATTTTTGGAGGATAAATTCTTAGAAAAAATTTGTTGGATTAAAGAAAATGTACATTTTAAATTTTGATAGGCACTTCCAAATTGCCCTCTAAAAAGTCTTTATCAATATACACTATTTCCAGCCACACATTTCTATACACCCTTTATAGCAATAAGCATCAGCATTCTTTCTAAATTTTTCTCCAATTTGATGGGTAAAAGAAATAACAAATTTTTCTTTAATAAGAATTTGAATATAATTTTATTATACTTGAGGTTGATAATAACATATGCTTATTAGATGTTTGTATTTCTTAATTTCTTCTGTAAATTACCCAGTCACATCTTTGGCCTATTGTTTTATTTGTTTTTTTTTTAAACTTTATGCAGGAATTTTTCTTTTTTAAAATGTAGTTTATTTTAATTAAAAGAAAAATCTTTCTGCTCTTCAGAAAATTCACCTATGATTAATTAAATTATTTAATGTGGCATATTAAGTAATTGGTCCATGCTTCCTTTTTGTTGCTTCCTCTTTTCCTATCCCTGACCTTGATTTCTTTGCCAACCCTCCCAGAGGCATCTACTCATTTAGTTAGTGCACATCTTTGAATCTCTCTTTCATTTATTTATTTACACATATATGTAACAATGATCAACATATTATATTATTTTCTGTGTTTTACATTTCAGGACAATATTGTAATATACATCTCACGATGTTTCTTCTCCTTTTTTTCTTACAAAACATCGTGTTTTAAGTTTCTATTCTGTTTTAATACATGAGGTTGAATTTAAAGCTCAGTATGTGGTGAACTAGTTCAGTTTTATCTACATAAACCATATGTTCATTTCACCATGTATTTATCATATAAGATTGTCTGCAATTCTGTGCTACGATGACTATCCTTGAATATGTCATTTTATGTATCATTTTCAAGGTTATTTTTGTAATGTATTCATAAAAAGGCAAGTGGATTATAGTCTATAATACACATATTCAATTTTACTAAGAACTTCTAAATTTCCCTACAAAACATCAATTTATACCCACACCAGCTACGCGTGAAGATCTTTATTTCCTACCACCTCACTAGCACTTAATATTATCTAACTTTTAAATTTTGCTGTTCAGGTAGATGTAAAGTCATAGGCATTCTTTTCCTATTTTCTTTGATTGTTGGGAATTTTCCAATTGATTGTAGGATCTCTAAAATTATAAGATTGTAGGGTCCACAAGATATGGACTGTAACTCTTTTGCTATGCAGAACATTTCTATTTTCTCAAATTTATAATTTTTTTCTATGGCTTCTGGTTTTTAGGCCTTGGCTTTCCCTGCTCCAAGTTCATAAATGAAAAAAAAAACAAAAAAAAACCTCCACTGCTTTCTTCTGATACTTATTATTATTCTTTGTTCTTATTGTTTACCTTTGGACTCTTATCTATCTGCATGTCTTTTTGATAAAAAATGAGATAGGAACTCAGTTTTACTTTTTTCCAAATGGTTACTCAATTATCTCAATACCAAGTATGAACAATCTGTCTTTTATTTATTGAAATAACACTCATTTCTTCATTTGCAATGTGTTTACATATTAGTTATTTTCCTTTCCTTTTCTTTTCTTTTCCTTTCTCTTGTTTCTTTTTTTTTAGTTTTGAGAACTCTTTGTATAACGTGGATACAAGTTCTTTATCAAATATGTTATTTGTAAGCATTTCCCCCCAGAGTGTGACTTGGCATTTTAACTCTTTAAAGTATCTTTTGAAAGCAGAAATTATTAATTGTGGTAAAGTCCAATATATCATTTTATATCTTTTATAGATCATGCTTTTAGTGTCAGAGCTAAGAAAATCTTTACCTAACTCAAAGGTAACAAAGATTTTCTTTGTTTTCTTCTGGAAGTCTCACGATTTACATTTAGTTTTATGATCAATTAAGAGTTAATTTTCATGTTTGATGCAAGGTATAGATTGATATTCTTCTTGTTATTTTGGCATGTAGATATCTAATTGTTCTATATTAAAAAGACTATCTTTTGTCTACTGCATTGCCTTAGCACATTTGTCAAAAAACATTTGGTTCTGGCCAAGATGGAGGCATAGGTAGATACACTTTGCCTCCTCACACAACCAAAAGAATGACAACAACAAATTTAAAAATAAAAAATACTGGCCAAGATAGAGGTAGACAAACTGGGCCTCCTAACACAACCAAAACAAGGACAACAACAAATTTAAAAACAAAAAACAGCCAGAACTTACAGAAAATCGAACTGTATGGAAGTTCGACAACCAGGGAGTTAAAGAAATATTCATCCAGACTGGTAGGAGGGGTAGAGACGGGCAGCCGGGTAGAGAGGACAGGCAGCGGCTGGTAGACCAGGCGAGGCAGTGGCTTGCAGACTGGAAGGTCCCACATTTGCATGCAAATAAACTGGAAGGAACAACTAGAGAGTGAGACACACCCCACAACCAGGGGACCAATGCAGGGAAATAAAGTGTCAAAGCCTCTGACTGAAAACACCTGGGGGGGTTGAAGTGGCAGTGGGAGAAACTCCCAGCCTCACAGAAGAGTTTGTTGGAGATACCCACAGGGTCCTAGAATGTACACAAACCCACCCACTAGGAATCAGCACCAGAAAGGCCCAATTTGATTGTGGGTAGCAGGGGAAGTGACTGGAAACCAGCAGAGAGTGGAGCAAGCGGCACTGTTCCCTCTCAGACCCCTCCCCCACATACAGCATCACAACAGAGCAACTTGGGTTGCCTGCCCTGGTGAACACCTAAGGTTCCACCCCTTCCTACATAACAGGCGTGCTGAGACAAAAATAAAAAATAAAAAAATTTAAAAAGGCCCAAATGAAAGAACAGTTCAAAGTTGCAGGAAAAAATACAACTAAGTGATGAAGAGAGAGCCAACCTATCAGATACACAGTTCAAAACCCTGGTTATCAGGATGCTCCAGAACTCACTGGGTACTTCAAGAGCATAAAAAAGACCCAGGCAGCAATGAAGGTTGAATTATGTGAAATAAAGAAAAATCTACAGGGAACCAACAGTGATGAGCAGGAAACCAGGACTCAAATCAACGGTTTGGAGCAGAAGGAAGAAAGAAACATTCAACCAGAACAGAATGAAGAAACAAGAATTCAAAAAAATGAGGAGAGGCTTAGGAACATCCAGGACATCTTTAAACATTCCAACATCAAATTATAGGGGTACCAGAAGGAAAAGAGGAAGAGCAAGAAATTGAAAACTTATTTCAACAAATAATGAAGGAGAACTTCCCCAATCTGGCAAAGAAAATAGACTTTCAGGAAGTCCAGGAAGCTCAGAGAGTCCCAAAGAAGTTGGATCCAAGGAAGAACACACTAAGACACATTTTAATTACATTATCTCAGATTAAAGATAAGGAGAGAATCTTAAAAGCAGCAAGAGAAAAGGAGAAAGTTATCTACAAAGGAGTTCCCATTAGACTATAAGCTGATTTCTCAAAAGAAACCTTACAGGCAAGAAGGGGCTGGACAGAAATATTCAAAGTCATGAAAGGCAAAGACCTACATCCAGGATTACTCTGTCTAGCAAAGCTATCATTTATAATAGAAGGTCAAATAAAGTGCTTCCCAGATAAGGTCAAGTTAAAGCAGTTCATCATCACCAAGCCATTATTACATGAAATGTTAAAGGGACTTATCTAAGAAAAGGAAGATCAAAAATATAAACAGTAAAATGACAACAAACTCACAGCTATTAACAACCGAACCTAAAAAAAAACCCCAAAAACAAACTAAGCAAACAGCTAGAACAGGAACAGAATCACAGAAATGGAGCTCACATGGAGGTTTATCAGTGGGTGAGTGGGAGGGGGAGAGAGGGGGAAAAGGTACAGAGAATAAGTAGCATAAATGGTAGGTAGGAAATAGACAGGGGAGGGTTAGGAGCAGTATAGGAAATGTAGAAGCCAAAGAACTTATATATACGATCCATGGGCATGCACTAAAGGGAGGAAATGTGGGTGGGAGGGGGTGTGCAGGGTGGAGGGGAATAAAGGGGGGGAAATGGGACAAGTGTAATAGTATAATCAATAAAATATATTTTAAAAATAAAAAGTAACCAGAACTGCCAGAAAATTGAACTGTCCAGAAGTCCAATAACTAAGCAGTTAAAGAAGAAACATTCATCCAGACTGGTAGAAGCGGGGAGGGGCATACAGATGGAAAGGACATGTGGCAAGGTGGTGGCTGGAAGACCAGGATGAGCAAGGTGGCAGTTGGCAGACCAGTCGGTCTCACATTTGTGTGATAATAAGCCGGGAGGAACAACTGGGGAGCCAGACAGACTGCACAACCTAGGGTTCCAGCCCAGAAAAAGAAAGCCTAAAAGGCTGTAAAAATCTCTGTGGGGGTTGCAGGTGCAATTCCCATGCCTCACAGGAAAGTCTGTTGGAGAGATCCACAGCATCCTAGAACATACATACCCACCCAGGAATTAGCACCAGAAGGGTCCAGTTTGCTTGTGAATAGTGGAGGAAGTGACTGAAAGCCAACTGAGAGCTGAGCAAAGCATTGTTCCACCTCTGACCGCTCCTCCACATATAGTGCCACATGCAGCAACATGGGTTGCCCTGCCCTGGCAAATATCTAAGGGTCTGCCAACAGGTGTGCCAAGACAAAGAAATATGGCCCAAATGAAAGAGCAGATCAAAGCTCCAGAATTAAAACTAAGCAATGAAGAGATAGCCAACCTATCAGATGCAAAGTTCAAAACATTGGTTATCAGGATGCTTACAGAAATGTCTGAGTATGGTCGCAAAATAGAGGAAAAAGTGAAGGCTATGAAAAGTATGTAAAGCCAAATATACAGGGAACCAACAGTGAAGGGAAGAAAACTGGGACTCAAATCAATGATTTCGGGCAGAAAGAAGAAATAAACATTCAGTCGGACCAGAATGAAGAAACAAGAATTCAAAAACACGAGAGACTTGTGAACCTCTTGGAGCACTTTAAACCTTCCAACACCCAAATCATAAGGGTGCCAGAAGGAGAAGAGGAAGAGCAAGAAATTGAAACTTATTTGAAAACATAACGAAGGAGAACTTCCCCAATCTAGCAAAGAAAATTGACTTCCAGGAATTCCTGGAAGCTCAGAGAGTCCCAAAGAATCTGGACCCAAGGAAGCACACACTGCAGCACATCATAGTTACATTACTCAAGATTAAAGATAAGGAGAGAATCTTAAAAGCAGCAAGAGAAAAGGAGACAGTTACCTATGAAGGAGTTCCCATAAGGCTATCAGCTGATTTCTCAAAAGAAACCTTGCAAGCAAGAAGGGGCTGGAAAGAAGTATTCCAAGTCATGAAAGGCAAGGACCTACATCCAAGATGACTCTATCCAGCAAGCTATCATTTAGAATGGAAGAGTAGATAAAGTGTTTCCTAGATAAGGTAAAGTTTAAGGAGTTCATCATCACGAAACCCTTATTATAGGAAATGTTAAAGGGACTTATCTAAGAAAAACAAGAAGTTCAAAACTATGGACAGTAAAATGACAACAAACTCACAACTATCAACAACTGAACCTAAAAAATAACAAAACTGAAAACAAACTAAGCAAACAACTAGAACAGGAAGAGAATCACAGAAATGGAGATCACATGGAGGGTTACCTGTGAGGAGGGGGAGAGGATAATGGGAGAAAAGGTACAGGGAATAAAAAGCATAAATGGTAGGTAGAAAATAGACAGGGGGAGGTTAAGAATAGTGTGGGAGATGGAGAAGCCAAAGGACATATATGTACATCCCATGGACATGAACTAAAGGGGTTGAATGCCAGTGGGAGAGGAGGTGCAGGACAGAGGAGAATAAAGGGGAGAAAAATATGGGACAACTGTAATGGCATAATCAATAAAATATACTTTAAAAGATAGTCTCTTAAAAAATGAGGCAGCTCTATGCATTTACTGCTATAGAAAAATCTTCAGTGATATTGAACGAAAAAGGCAAGTTTGGAATGTGTTACCCTTTGGTATACTACTTTTTGTGCTTTTTAAAAAAAGACTCCTTTTATATGCATAGAATATGTATGAACAAGTTGAAGGAAACTAAAAAACAAGGGTGTTTCTGGGGTAGAGACCAGGAAGATGGTGGTGGAAGGGGGATGTGACTTTTCTGTAACCTCTTTGTAAAACTTGAGTTTTGTACTGTTTGTGTTTAAAAAAAGTAAATTTAAATGAAGTCTCTGGCATTTAAAAAAATAATTTGAATGTATATCTATGGATCTGTTTATGAACTATCTACTCTGTTCCATTGATCTATTTATCTTTTTTAATGCATATACTGTACTGTCTTGATTACTGTAGCTTTATAATAAATCTTGAATTTATCAATATGTTTTTCAAGTTTATTCTTCTTTTTATTTTATTTTTCAGTTGCAGTTGACATTCAATATTGTTTTATATTAGTTTCAGGTATACTGCATAGTGTTTAGACATTTATATAATTTACAAGGTGATCCCCCTGATAATTTTAGTATCCATCTGGCACCATACATAATTATTATTGACTATATTTCCTATGTTGTACTTTACATCCCCATGACTATTTTGTAAGTATCAATTTGTACTTCTTAATGCCTTCATCTTTTTCACCTAGCCCCCTAAAACCCTCTCACCAGGCAACCCTGAGTATGTTCTCTGTGTCTATGAGTCTGTTTCTGCTTTGTTTATTTTGTTCTTTAGATTCCACGCATAAGTGAAATCGTATGGTATTTGTCTTTCTCTGTCTGACTTATTTTACTTAGCATCATACCCTCTAGATCCATCCATGTTGTTGCAAATGGTGAGATTTCATTTTTTTTTATGAACAAGTTATATTCTACTGTTTATATATACAATATTCTTTATCTACTCACCTACTGATGGGCACTTGAGTTGCTTTCATATTTTGAGAGTAAATAACACTGCATTGAACATAGGGGTACATATATCTTTTTGAATTTGTGTTTTGGAATTGCTGAGTCATAAGGTAGTTCTATCTTTATTTTTTTGAGGAACCTCTATACTGTTTTCCACAGTGGCTGCACCAATTTGCAATCCCACCAACAGTGTGCTGGGGTTTCCTTTTTTTCCACATGTTCACCAAAACTTGTTTGATGAACAGTTGTGTGGTAGTATCTCACTGTGGTTTTAATTTTCATACTCTTCTCTTTCAAAGTTGGTTTGGCTGTTCTAGTTTCTTTGCATTTCCATTCGACATTTAGAATCAAACTGCCAATTTCTATAAAAAAGATTGCTGTGATTTTATTTTAGATTGCATTAAATCTTTAGATCATTCGGAAGAATTGAAACCTTCACAATATTGAGTCTTCCAATCCATGAATAATGTATGTATATCTTGCCCTTTATTTAGGTCTTTTTTCACTTATGTGGGCCATTTTTTTGTAGTTGGCATTGCGTGTATTTTGTCAGATTTATTCTTAAATATTTTATATTTTTGATGCTATTTAAAAAATTTTTATTTTTCAATTGCAGTTGACATTTAGTATTATGTTAGTTCCAGGAGTACAACATTGTGGTTAGACATTTATATAATCAAATGCTATTATAAATGGTATTTTTAAAACTTAACTTTGAGTATTCACTATTGTGTTATGGGTTAAACTGTGCACCCCCAAAAGATATTTTGAAGTCCTAACTCCCAGTACCTGTGAATGTGACCTTATTTAAAATTGGGTCTCTGTAGATATAATTAGTTAAAATTTAGTTAAGATGAGGTTATACTGTGGTAGGATGGGACCTAAATCTATGATTGGTGTCCTTGTAAGAAGAAGGAAATTTGGACACAGACAGGAAAGATTATGTAGAAACTGACAGGAAAAAGATTGCCTTGGGACAATGGAGGTAGAGATTGAAGTGATGCATTTATAAGCCAAGGCAGTCACAGATTGGCAGGAAATACCATAAACTGAAAGAGGCAAGGAAGGGTTCTTCTCTATATCCTTATGAGAGAACATGGCCCTGCCCATACCTTAAGATCAACTTCTAGCCTCCAGAATTGTGAGGGAATCAATTTCTGCTAATTTAAGTCACTCCAGTTTGTGATGCTTTGTTACAGCAGATCTAGGGAACAAATACAGTAAGTATGTAAAAATATAATTATTTTTTGCACATTGATCTTGTATCCTGAAGCCTTGATAAACTCACTTTTTAGTTCTAGTAACTTTTTCATAGATTCTATTGAATTTTCTATGTAGATGATTTTGTCATCTCTGAACAAAGACAATTTTACTTTTTTTTTTTTCTAATCTGGATGCCATTATTTCATTTTCTTGCTTTATATTGCACTGGGTAAAACCTCCATTATAATGTTGAATAAAGTGGTGAGAGCAGATATCCTTACCTTTTTCCTGATCTTAAGAGGAAGGTATTCAACCTTTCACCATTACATATATTTTCCATAGTTTTTTGTAGATGCACTTTATCGGGTTGAGGAAGTTCCCTTCTATTTCAAATACGTTGAGAGTTTGTTTTTTTTTTTAAATCAGAGATCAATATTGGATTTTTGTCAGATGTTTTTGATAGATAGTAAGATAATCATATTTTGTTTACTTTTATTTTTAAAAAATCTTTTTAAATGCTGTCAGTGTTTTAAATATTAAATCCAACTTGCATTTTTGGTCATGATGTATTATCCTTTTTATATAATGTTAATATTTGATTTACTAAGATTTTTGTTAAGGATTTTTGCATCTATGTGCATTGGGATATTGGTCTGTAGTTTTCTTGTAATGTTTTTGTTTCATTCTGGTGTCAGGGTAATGTATCCTTCACATAATGAATTGGGAAGTATTACCAATGCTTCAGTTTTCTGGAAGACTTTGTATAAAATTGGCATTAATTCTTTTGTAAATGTTTGGTAAAATTCACCAGTAAAGCCATTTAGGCCTGGTATTTTCTTTATGGGAGGGTTTTTAACTACAATTCATTTTCTTTCATAGCTGTAGAGGGATTCAAAAGATCTATGTATTCTTGAATGAGTTTGATACTTTGTTACTTTCAAGGGATTTTTGCATTCATCTAAAGTGTCAAATTTATTGGCATAAAGCCATTCACAATATTCTTTTATTATCTTTTTAAATTTATTTTATTGATTATGCTATTACAGTTGTCCTGTTTTCCCCCCTCTATTCCCCTCTGCCCCGCACCCCCCCCCATTCCCCGCCCTTTAGTTTTTGTCCATGAGTTCTTCGGCTTCTACATTTCCTATACTATTCTTAACCTCCCACTGTCCATTTTCTACCTACTGTTTATGCTACCTATTCTCTGTACTTTCTCCTCCTCTCTCCCCCTCCTATTCCCCTGTTGATATCCTTCCAAGACTTATATAAATCCTTTTAACATTTCATATAATAAATGCTGGGTGATGATGAACTCCTTGAACTTGACCTTATCTGAGAAGCGCTTTATCTGCCCTTCCATTCTAAATGAAAGTTTTGCTGGATAGAGTAATCTTGGATGTAGGTCCTTGCCTTTCATGACTTGGTATACTTCTTTTCAGCCCCTTCTTTCCTGTAAGGTCTCTTTTGAGAAATCAGCTGACAGTCTTATGGGAACTCCTTTGTAGGTTATTGTCTCCTTTTCTCTTGTGGCTTCTAGGATTCTCTCCTTATTTTTAATCTTGGGTAATGTAATTATGATGTATCTTGGTGTGTTCCTCTTTGGGTCCAACTTCTTTGGGACTCTCTGAGCTTCCTGGACTTCCTGAAAGTCTATTTCCTTTGCCAGATTGGGGAGGTTCTCCTTCATTATTTGTTCAAATAAGCTTTCAATCCCTTGGTTTTCCTCTTCTCCTTATGGCACCCCTATGACCCGGATGTTGGGATGTTTACAGATGTCCTGGAGGTTCCTAAGCCTCTCCTCATTTTTTTGAATTCTTGTTTCTTCATTCCTTTCTGGTTGAATGTTTTTCTCTTCCTTCTGGTCCACACCATTGATTTGAGTCCCAGTTTCCTTCCCATCACTGTTGGTTCCCTGTAAATTTGCCCCCATTTCTCTTAGTGTATTCTTCATATTTTCATCTAATTTGCGACCAAATTCAACCAATCCTGTGAGCGTCCTGATTACAGTGTTTTGAACTGTGCATCTGATAGGTTGGCTATCTCTTCGTGGCTTAGTTGTATTTTTTCTGGAGTTTTAATCTGCTCTTTTATTTGGGCCATCCTTCCCTTTCTCTGCCTGCCTGTTACTTTAAGTGGAGGAGCCTTAGGTGTTCACCAGGGCAGGGCAACCCACTTCTCTGTGTTGTGATGCTGCCTGTGGGGCCAGGCCGAGACAGAACCATAGCGCTTGCTCTGCTCACCGCCTGCTCCCAGTCACCTCGGCAGACACCCACAAGCAAACTGGGCCCTTCTGCACCAGTTCCTGGGTGGGTGGGCCTGTGCAGATCTAAGTCCCTGTGGGTCTCTCCAATGAACTCTGCCGTGATGCTGGGAGTTCCTCCCTCCGCCGCCTCAACTCCCACAGGTGTTTTCAATCATAGGTTTGAGGCTTTATTTCTCCTCGATGGTGGGTTGCACATTCTGCTCTGCTCCCCAACTTTTTCTCCCGATCTATCTGCACGTGTATGAGGGACCACCTGGTCCACTAGTCTCAGCCGGTGGATCCAGGTCAGGTAGCTGCAGGCTTCTCCAGGTGCGCTGGCCATGGGTTTTGCTGAATGCGCCAGTTGCGGGCTTCTCCTGGCAGCTGCAGCGTTGCCCCTACGGCTCCACAAACCACTGACTCGTCACCCAGCTCCACCCCACTTACTGGTCTGGATGAATGTGTCTTCTTTATGGTTGTGGGACTTCCAAACAGTTGGATTTTCTGTCAGATATGGTTGGGTTTTTTTTTTGTTTTTAAATTGATATTTTCCCTCTTTTGGTTGTATGAGGAGGCATAGTGTGTCTACCTATGCTTCCATCTTGGCCAGCAGTCCCTTTTATTATCTTTTTAATATCTGTAGAATCTGTAGTGATGTTGCCTCTCTTCCATTCCTGATTTTAGTCATTGGTGTTTTCTTCTTCTTCTTCTTTTTTTTTTTTTGGCTGTTTTCCTAATCAGTCTGGCTAGATTTATCTATTTTTACCTATTGTTTCAGAAACCAGCTTTTGGTTTAATTGATTTTTTCTATTGACTTTCTGTTTTCTATGTTATTGATTTCTGCTTGATCTTTATTATTTCCTTTCTTCATCTCACTTTGGAAAGGAAATTTATGTTTTTCTCTAATTTTGAAAGGTAGAAGATAATGTCATCAACGTGAGACTTTCTCCCTTTTCTAATGTAGGCTGTTAGGGCCATAAATTTCCCTTTTAGTACTACTTTAGCTACATCCCAGTAATCTTATCATGTTGTGTTTCTATTTTCATTCAGTTCAAAAATTTTAATTTTTCCTTTGATTTCTTTTTTTACCCATGAAATATTTAGAATTGTGTTACTTAGTTTCCAATTATTTGGGTATTTTCCAGATATCTTTCTATTATTGACATATAATTTAATAGCATTTTGGTCAGAGAATATATTGTGTCTGACTCCTTTCAAATTTATCTAGATTTCTTTTATGGTCCAAGATATGGCCTATCTTGGTAAATATTCCATGGGCACTTGAAAAGAATGTGCATTCTGCTGCTGAGTGGCATGTTCTACAAATGTTGATTAAATCAAGCTAGTTCATAGCTTTGGTCTAGTCCTTTATATTTTTACTGATTTTTTGTCTACTTGTTCTATCAGTTGCTGAGAGGAGGGTATTGACATTTCTGATTACAATTGTGGTTTGTCAATTTCTACTTGCAGCTCTGTCAGTTTTTGATTCATGTACTTTAAAAATAAAAAGATTTTATTTATTTATTTTTAGAGAGAGGGGAAGGGAGGCAGAAAAAGAGAGAGAGAAACATTGATGTGTGAAAGAAATATCAATTGGTTGCCTCTTGCACATGCCCCAGTCAGGCACCAAACCCTCAAACCCATAACCCTGGCATATACCCTGCCTGGGGAATCAAACTGGCAAACTCTCCATTTGTGGGATGACGCCCAACTGAGCCACGCCAGTCAGGGCTGATTTGTGTACTTTCAATCTCTGATATGTCTTTTTGATGAATTGACTTCTTTGCCATTATAAAATGAGCTTCTTTATTTCTGGTAATACTCTTTAACCTGCAATCTACTTTACTTAGTGTTGATACAGCCATTTCTACTTTATTTTGATCAGTATTAGCATGATATATATTTTCCCCTATCCCTTTATAAATATAATTAAATATAACCATGAGTAGGTTAAATTCATGTCTTTATATTTAAAGGTATTTCTTGTATAATTAGGTACTGCTTTTATACTGCAATTTGACAAACTCTGCCTTTTAATTGGAGTGTTTAGACCAGTTACATTCAATGTGATTTTTGATATAGTCAGGTTTAAAATTTCCATCTTGCTATTTGTTACCTATTTGTACCATTTGTCTTTATTTTTTCCCTCTCTTTATGCCTTTTAAAAAAATAATGTAACTGAAATTTAAAATATAAAATATGGTAAGAGAGGTTCTGAGAAAGAATTGAGATCAGAGAAGGGAGAGATTAGGTCGATGGGTAGTGTCAGGAATGGCTTAACAGAGAAAATATGATGTGACTTGGACCTTGAAATATTTTGGATAAGGATGATGGTGAATGGAACATATATTGTACAGAGGGAGTGTAAAGAACAAAGGGGAGGAAGGCAGGAAATATGTGTTTGGAGCAGGGACTACTAGATTGTCAAGATGATCTGAGGAAGAGTGGCAGGAGAAAATGTGGAAGGTGCTTGTGCTATTGCCAGCTTTTTGTAAACATCTTCGCCCTGTGGCCTGCAGACATCTAAGACACCTATCAAACCAAACATATGATTTACCCTTCAAACTTACTCTCCTTCAGTACTCTCCTTTATGTGTGGCATCACCACATTCCTTAAGATCTATGCCAGAAGACTTTGAGTCATCTTATATACCTCCTTGCTTCTCACTTCTACCATCTGCAGGTCACCTCTTAAATTTGAACTTTCTTATCCCCCTCAACTTGGGTCCTGCGCTCGCTCTCTCTTTCTCTCTCAACTTTTGCATCAGCTTTCTTACTAGTCTCTCCATCTCTAGACTCTTCATCACTCACTCAGTCACCAGCATCCTGTGTCCCCTGAAAATGGATGTGAAATTCTTATATGCATTTTTATGGAGGGAGCCTATAGTTTTCATCAGAGTCTCAAAGAAAGCAACAGTCCACAGAAAGCTAAGGGCCACTGCTCTGTACTTTTAATTTAAGTGAAACAATAAGTGCTCCATTAACATGGTACATTTGATAAACTACTGAACATGAAGTCAGGGGACCTAGGTTCTAGTTTGAGTGCTGCCACTGGTTTTTAGCTGTATGGTTTTTGTGCAATGAGCTACCTACCTGCTCTACACTTGTTTTCTCATCTGTAAAATAAAGAAAGATCTCTTCCAGTCTTAAAATGTTATTATTTTATTATTTACAAGCAGATTCCTTTAACATCAGATATTCCACAGTACATCTCCTCTCAGTCTCTTCTCCTCTCTTCTGTTTCACTAGACAAACATTTACTTTGTATGCCATTCACTGAGCTAAGTTCTGGATGTAGAAAGATAAGTAAACTACTGTTCCTTCCATTTCTGAAGCTCACAGACCAGCTGGGTAGACAGAGATGTAAATAAGAGATTACCATACAATATTATTAAAAATGTAGAGCTCTGGGAGCACAAAGACGTCTCTCTGTAGGAGAGGGCATCTAACTTGACTTGAAAAAGCTAGGGGGTCAAAGAGAAGACCACAGCTGAGTCTTAAAGGATGGACAGAACTTTCTAGGCAGAGAAGTAGGAGGATGACATTTCAGGCAAAGGAAACACCAGGTGAAAGCAGAGGCAGTAATAGACCCCAAGTTGGCAGAATAATCAGTAGATGAGCATAGTTTGAATGTATGTGCATTGACTGTTTGGGCTTGGAATGCACAGAGAGAAACAGAAAATGAGGCTGGAGGGGGAAAGTGAGTCAGCTACTGACAGTCCCTTCATCCAGCATCAAGAAATTTTGGCTTCATCTTGCAGACAGAGGGGAGCATTGAATTGTTTCAGGCAAGGGAGCAAGAGTGATTTTCCTTCAGAAAAGGAAGATAGATTGGAAGGGAATGATGCAAGTTTGGAAGTGAAAAAGGTCTGAATAAGCTAAGGGGATGAGGTGTTGTTGAAGGGAAGATAATACGTTTCCTTTGAACCAATTACATTTGGAGTACCCAGAGAATAGCCAAGTTAAAATATCTAGTAAGAAGTTGGAAATATGAGTCTGATGCTCAGAAAAGATCTAAATTTAGAAGCATTAATAAGTAAGCACTGAATAAAGCCATGGGAAAGGATGACATTACTTTGGGAGACCATGTAGGATGAGGAGAAAAGGGGCCAAAGGCTGAATTCTGGGAAATACCAATATTTGAAGTTGGGAGGAGAAATGATATTGAGAGAATGGCTAGGTTGGAAGAAGTTGAGAAGTGAAGGATGGTGGTGAGGAATCTATTCTTTTAAGAAGGTTGAATGAGAAGAAAAGGAAAGAGAGGGCTGAGGCAAGAGGAAGCTACATAGTGGATGGAAGTATTTTGTTACACCTGCTAGGTGAAAAGGGGTGAAGAGGTCGAAGTTAGATATAGGAGAGATTAGGGACAATAATGGAAGTGGGAAATGATAGGAGCTAATGCAAACCTGGAGGCAAGGGAGTTGGGGGGACATTTATTCTGCCAAGAAAGAAGGAAAGAAATCAGAAATAGTTTGATTTAATGGTTCTCACACTAGAATCACTAAGGTACTTAAAAAAAAAAAAGCCAATAGCTGGGCTGGACCTCGGAAGTTTCTGTTTTAATTAGTCTGGGATGTGTTCTGGTCATGGGTATATTTTCAGAGCTTCCCAAATGATTAAAATATGCAGTCAGGATTGGGAACCACTGGTTTACTTTACTTGTAGGTACCTTTTTAGATTGATGATAATGGGATGGCATTTGAGGAAGCTCACACTTGATAAAGTTTGGATGAATAGGGAGTAGTAACGTTTTAGGATAGGTGAGGAATGGAGAAAGACAAGGAAGTTAAAAGGGAAGTAAACAGATACTTGGTGACTTTCATGGGCCAGTGATGTAGAAATGAATGAGACTCAGTCCTGTTCTCAAGATATTAGGAACTTATGTGAGAAACACCTCACAACAACCTGATGACATCGCAGAGTTCTTAACCAGTTAAGGATTTTTGTTTGTTTGTTTTTGCTATTTTATTTCTTTTCATTAAAAGTGAAACAAAATCCAATTGTTCCAAAGTAAAGACTGGATTTATAAGCATTGGAAGTAATCTTTCTAAGAAAGTGGGTTCTAGGGAAAGAGCTCTAATTATTATGAGAGATGAAACTGTCCCTGGTTTTATCTTCAGGCTGCCAGAAGATGGTGGTTCTGGCCTCGGAGGCAGCTATATTACTGGGGTCACTGGTACCTGGGAGTGGTTGAAATTGCTAATACTCACATTGAAAAACTTTATTGGCCATTCTGCTAGGTTGCAAACTGCCTATGCTTGAGCAAGTCACTAAGGATTCCTCTTTCTCAGCAGTGGTTTTCACCAGAGTAGAAGACCTAAACTTTGCAGCCATGGTTTGGGCCTGACTTCTGGGAACAGCTTAATCTACACAGGAAGCAGGCACTTCTCTGTAGCTAAGACCTTCCTATGGAGAGTGTCCATTGCCAATTCTTGAGCCCTTTGCATCTTTCCCAGGAGACTCAACCTTCCAGGGCAGCCTCTGGTCTGCCTGTTCCATCCCTGGGGAGTCAGACCCATGAGCTGGTAGGGAGTTGGAAAACCTTTTACTGTGGGTCCTGATTCTTGGCTAGGAGCCTCTTTCCTTGAATAAGATTCCTGAAGGCACTAGGAATCCCCTAGACATGGAACAGAGAGGGGACGTTTTATTGGGAATTGACTGAGGCACCATGGCAATGTGGAGGGATTTCCTTCTGTTACCTTTAGTTCCATTTTGTATACAGGAATTAAGGCTTGAAGGAATTAAGAAACTTGCACATGTCCTCAAAGCTAGGAGCTGTACATTCAAAGTTCAGTCTGTTCCACTCTGTTGTCCTTCAAGCTCCTAACTTCCTTCTGTCAACTGTAGGTGGGCCCCCTTGAGAAAATCCTGGTTAGATGTCACCTCAGTGCCTACCTTGTTTCTGAAGAATTAGGCAGGGTCCCTTGGGCCCTGGGGCACAAGAGCCTCTTCTTTGAGTCTCTATTTTCCCACTCTGTGAATTAAGAATGTACAAGGTACAGGTGGGTTTGCATCCTGATATTGAGGGTAGAAGGCAATCCAGAGAATTGCTGCATGAGACACACCACACCAATCAGATTTCATTTTAGACCTCTCCTCTGTAATCCAGTGTTTTTGTTTACAGAGACGTAGTTGAATGTTTCCAATCTCAGAGAAGAAAAAGAAGAGACCAGGTTATTCCAGCTTGATGCCTAGTATCTTTTGACATCTTGACTTAGGTTTTGAGCTTTATGTGGGGCCAATCTACAGAATTATGTAATTCTGGTGTCAGAAGCTCTGTTTACAATTCTTTGGGTCTTGCTGAGGTCTGTGACACAGGCTAGCATTGTGTGAACATTGTGCACACTAACCTCCTGGATTGTCAGTCAGTCAGTCAGGGCCATGGCAGCCTGACACTGCATCAAATTACAAACTTGCTGCCCAGCACTGGGGCAGGGCTGGGAACACCCAAAGGCCTCCTTATCATCTTCCTTTACTCTTCCCCAGCTCTCCTAATCATGGTCTCTCATATTCCAGGGTTGTTGCCAGGACCCCCAGTCCAGCCCAGTTCCTGGCGCAGTAACGAACACCAAGCAAACGAGTGTGGATGCAAGCAGGAACCTGGGTACCTGAAGTGATTCTGCATATTCCATGCAGACTGCGGTTGCTGACCTAGGATGTGGGAAGGAGGGATGAGGAAAGGCAAGGGTTCAGACAAAGGAGAAGGGACGCGTTTCTAAAGGTTCTCCATCTTTGAAAGGTCACGATGCAGATGAAGGCTCTGTCCTCATCCATAGCCAGGTTAGAATGGAAGCACTAAAGGGATTAGATGGGGTCTCAGGGGAAAAAAAAATCATCAGGGAGAAGTCAAAAAGAAATTCCTCAAACGAGTAAGGAGCAGAGGCTGGTTGTCCTTCCCTGGGACTTCTTAATCACAGGGAGAAAAGACGCCAGGATTGGGAGTTGGAGGATGCTGAGGTGTAGAGAGGGCCCTGCCCTGCCCAGGAAAAAGTGTGTGGAGGTCCTTTTGAAGTATTACTACTCTAGGTAAGTGCCAGGTTGCACAGCAATAATACTAATGATAACAATAATCATACTTTGCTTTCTTTCCCTCCAAGGGAGACACGGACTTCCCACAGCTAGACTTTTATGGTGGGGGTCACTCTTGGTGGGTTCAGTCTATTTGCTCTACTTCATAAACTCTAACAGGTTTCTTGGAGGCAGAAATGCCCTAATTATGACGGATATTTTTATATACGCTGTAATCTCTGTGTCGTACATTCACCTAATCGAAGGTATCTGAAACCCCCGGGGCTGAGAGCCCTACCTGCTTGGGGTTAGAGACCCGATAGGCCAAAACATTTTTACTCCTGGAAGTTTCCTGGGAGAAGGGCCCCTCGCCTCCGCCAACCAAACTCTCCGTGCATTCATCTTCTCCCCACCCCCCACCGCCCAAGGCAGGGTTCTCTTTGTAATTAATCCCAGTACTCAAACCAAAGGGGAGGACGTAGCGTTAATGAGGGAGCGGACTGACTGGGCGGTCGCCGCTCGCAGCTAGAATACAGTGTAATTAAATTATTTTTTGAAGCTGGGGGAATATGGTGGAGTTGGTGTTAGGGAAATCCCCGTATGCATGGGAAGGGAGGAGCGTCTCTCGCCACTAATTAACATCAGGGATGACTTTCCTTTCTCGAGGCCTAGGGTGCCTTTCCACGTCCCAGATTCCACTGAATTTAGTGTAGTCGGATCTGTGGCCCTGAAGAATTGAACACGGCCATCCCCAGGGGTCTCGGGGCTCGCTCTCCGACAGTGGGTTGAGGAAAGCAGCTGCAGGAGGGCCTCCAGACTGAGTCAAGGCCAGGAGTCGAGGAATCCTCAGGTTTTCGTTAGGGGCCGGCGTCGCTATCCCACCGCCAAGTCCCGGGATCCATGAGGGCCGCAGGCATCTGGAGGCGGAGGTTGGAGTAGCGGTGACTCCGGGAAGAGCTGGGCCGCAGACAATGGACACGGCGGCGGGAGGGCGACGACGACGGCAGGAACAGCCGGGAGGCGGCACCGGGAGCACGCTCCCCGCCCCCTGCATCCCACGCGTCGTCCCCTCCCCCTCCGCCACCGGCTCTCGATCTGATTCCTGATCCCTGATTCCTAGATACATGGTACCGCCATGGGTGCTTGAGTGCCCCCCGTTGCCCCCGGCCCCCCTGTCCCGGGGCCTTGAGGGGGCAGAGGCAGCGGCCTGGGACGAAGAGGGGGTAACCGGGCTCCGGAGCCCCCTCCACACCCGTCCGTCCGCACTGCCGGATTGGGAGCACGGAGTTCGGAGAGACCCGGTGCGCTGCGGATACAAAGGCGCGGAGCCGACCAGGGCGCCCGCCAAGTCCACTGGGCAGGTCACAGCGGCCGGTGAGTGCTGGGTCGTGGGGGCGGGGGCAAAGTTTGCAAAAAAAGAGAGAAAGAAAGAAAAAAGCAGGAAAGGAGGACAATCATGCCAGAAGCCAGGGGTGCGCGGTTCCCTAGCGAGCCGGGGAGCTTAGGGGGAAGGGGAGCACGGCGCAACCCCCTTCCGGTCCGCTCCCCCACTGCAACTTTGGGAGGGGAAGGGGCGCGTTGGGAGGGGCGGAGCCTGGCGTGAAACGCCCGGGACTTTCCTGGTCCCAGGGTCGGGCGGGGGCCTTAACTGATCGTGGGTAGCTGGTTGAAGCCAGAGAATAGGAGTGTGTGCTGGAGGTGGGGGGAGAGGCAGTGTTAAGGATGGGGTCTGCAGTATTGGAAGTGAAGGTGCTCAGGGTACATTCACATCTCTAGAGTGCATGGAGGGCTGGGGCAGGGATGGTATAGGGTATAATGTGGAGTCTGGGGAGCCTGCGGAGGAGAGTAGAGGGGTGTGTGTGTGTGTGTGTGTGTGTGTGTGTGTGTGCAGCTCGAGGATGGGGCTAGCAGGCTGGAGACCAGGGCACTGGGTATGCAGGCCCAGGGGACAGGCCCCGTCATCCCTCTCCCCATTTCTGTTTACCTATTTGGGGAGCTGTAGGCTCTGCAATAGAGAGTTTTAAAGGATTGGTGGAGGACCAGTGTGCACTATTCTTTGTTTTCTGTGTCCTGCAGGTGGGTTTGGAGGTGTAGGTGTTTTTCTGTAACTGAGTGTGTGTGCACCCAGGGAATGGCTGACCATGGATCTGCTGTGTGTTTGGATATGGATTTACATGTACACTCTAGGGAAAGCATGCGTATCTGTGTGAACGAGGGAAAGAAGTGTATAGGACTGAGGAATGTGAGTATGTAAGAGCAGAATGGGGTGTACCCAAATAGGTGTGTGTGCACCTGTGTACTGGGAAGCAGTATGAGTGAATCTGCTCTCTTGTGTGTAACCTTTGTGGATGGCTAAGTACCAGTGTGTGTGTGCCTGCGTTAGGTGGTGTGTGTGGGGGGGTACTTACCTCTTGCTTCTGCAGGCAGATTTTCCTGGCAGAAAGCCTAAAGGGAGGGCCGTCTGGAAGATTCTGAGGCTTCTTGGATGTCCCTGCTTAGGTTCAAGGGTAGTGCCTTAAGTATCTTGGACCGATGGGTGAGAGTAAGTGGGCCGTCTTATGAGGGGCCTGTTTTGGGAAGTGGGTTTTTCTAGAAAAGGGTGTGTGTTGGGAGGAATAGGGAAAAGGGGTTTTGGTTGTAGCCCTAGAGGAATCAGGGATTGGAGGAGTCCAGGAGAAGAATAAAAAGGAGCCCCCCTCCCCCATCATAGGTTGGGTTCTTGTGCTTGCAAAGGCTACATTCTTGGCTTTCCAGCCCAAATATGTCCCCCCACCCCCCATGACCCCAGGCCATAGTTCTCTTGGAAAGCCATCTTGGAGTTTCTGCTTCAGAACCCACTAACACTGCTTACCTCCAGGATCTGACAGTTCCTGAGGAGTCTTGGAGTTTGGAATGGATGGAGGCAAGAGGAAGGAGCATGCCTGCTGGAGGGATGAGACTTGGTGCTGAACAACTTGTGTTTCCCTTCATGGGGTTGAGAAAGTATCATGGGAGCTCTGGGGAAGCCAGGGATAGGTGGTCTTCAGGAGTTTGTGAAAGTGTGTGTGTGGTTCATCACATAGTTTCCTAGTTTCCTGTTTCACTGGCAAGAAACATGATTGGATGGGGCTCTGTCGTCTGGGGCAAGGTCTGAGGGTGAGGAATAGGGGTTGAGCTTGCAAGAGGGCAGATGCCCAAGTTGGGGAAGGGGCAGGTACCCATGTCCCATCATCATGATAGCATAATGGGAAGTCGTATTGCCTGGGAAGTGAATGTCTCTCTTCCAAAAGAAGCAGCAGCCACCTGCTTTCCCTCCTCTCTCTTGTCTTTTCTATTTTGGAGTGAAGGTAAGAGGGTGGCCTTCTTTCAGATGCATGCCTTGTTTGCCCATCTTGCTCTCTCTGCCATTTTCCTCTTGCTGCCAGAAGTCAGGTCGACACACCCAGTTTTAGGAGCTGAGACTGTGATTGGCCATTAGGGTCTCTGGGGAATTGGATTGGAATGTTAGAGTCCCTAATGGGCACAGGTAATTGGAATGTTCCCTCTTTAGTCCTCGGGCTCCCCACCTTTACTAAGACCCTGGGATAAGAGTGGTGGCAATTAGAACATGTTGGGACTGGGGGTAGGGACAGAATAGGAAAAGACTGGATTTAAAAAAATGCATGATTTCCTCAAATCTGACACTTGTCAGGTGGGTAGGACTCTGGAGGTCAGTGTGTGGTTTCGCCTAGGACGGTGTGCTCTGGACGTTTGGCACCTTTCTTGCTATGTGCATTCTCACTGCGTGTGTGTATACTGGTGGGGCGCTCTTCCAAGGAGGAGGAATTGTGGCCAGACAATAGGAAGTGCCATCTCTACAAGTACTTCCAGACTGGACCCAGTGGCCACATGGGTCCCTCCTTCCCCATTGTCTTGTTCCTGCTTCTGTTTCCTCTAATTCTTCAGGGGCAGGCCTCTGTTGTGCCACCTGTCTATGCCTTCTGTTCCTCGGAGGTCTGAGGACGTGCCTCCGTCCCTGGATGGAGAGCAAGACAAACTTATCTGCTCATCTGGTTTCTAAGAGGTCCTTCCAGTTAGAAGGGGTGTGAACTTGGTTAACAGAAGCTTTGGAAGGAAGAGCTCTGGAACTCCCCTCATTTCCTCTGAGTTTTAGGGACTCCAGTTGTCTCCCTAGCTCATTCCTCCTTCAACAGCTCCCCACACTGCAAGGTCAAAGGGAAGAGTCCAACATAGTTGGTTGGACTTAGGACTTAATAGTGGTGTGACGTTCAGGTTTAAGAACTTCATTCCTCAGCTTCTTAGGTGTCTTAAGACACCATCCTTCAGCTGTAGATAGGGCCCTTCTCAAGGTATTTCAGATCCCTCCAGTGGCCTCCTTCCCTGGGTTTCAGCCGCTCTTATATTCTGTTTATGTCACTTCCTAGTTTTGTGACCTCAGAGAAAAATAGATGACTTTTGAAGCCTCCCCTATATAATGGAGTTAAAAATAGGCCCTGCCTCTTAGATTTATGAATACTCAATGAAGTCATAAGTAGAGAGCACATCGCACAGGTCCTGGCACATGGGAAGCACTCAGTAGTAAATGGTAGCAGCTATGGTTTGGGTTCTGATTGAGGATTGCTATGGAGAGAGTTCTGGGCTGCAGAGGAGAGATAGGCTTTGGTTTGTTGGGCACTATCTGCCAGGCCTTGTGTGAAGCATGGGGAATGGAGGGGCGAATGAGGCAGGCTTTCACAGGGAAGACATGTGTAAACATGTTGCTTCACTTAGCCTAGTGAGTGCTGTGTGGAGGTGGGTTCCGGAGTCCACCAGAGCATAGAGCAAGAATGCTGGCCCTGGGGTAGGTGTCTGGGAAGGTACATAGAGGAGATGTTTCCTGAGCTGGCAGTTTTTCTTAAGGTGAGATGAAATTTACATAACAAAATGAACTATTTAAAGGTGGGCATTTATTACATTCAGTGCTGTGCAACTGTGGCCTCTAAAACCATTTTCTCCACCTCAAAAGGCAGCCAGTGCTCATTAAGCAGTTCCTCCCTGTTTCCCACCATCAATCTGCATTCTGTCTCTATGGATTTACCTATTCTGGATATTTCATATAAGTGGAATTATCCAGGGTGTGACCTTTTGGCTTCCCTGACTAACTGTAGTCTTTTCAAGGTTCATTTAGCAGGTATCAGATTTCATTCCTTTTAATGGCTGAATCGTATTCACAGTATGGATTGCCCTCAGCTGCATTTAAAGGACCAGTTAGGCAGATAGTGAGGGGACCAAGGAGAGCACTGCAAGGAGAGGCTGAGCCAGGTCAGGGGTGTTGGTTAGCCATACACAGCTTGGTATTGGATCTTAAAGTATGCCTATAACTAAGTCCTGTGTGGTTGGTGGAGATGGAGGAAGTAGGAAGAGGAGAGGCTGGGATATTACTGCCTTTTCTTAGGGTCTCGTGGGATGGGACTTTCAAGCTCACTCTTTCCTCGTCTTTCTTGGGCAGCTCCCTCCTGTTGTACATCGACCCTCATCCCCTTGGTTTCCCATCTTCTTGTTTTACTAGGTGTCAACTTCTCTTCTCTCTGAATTGACCTGAAATTTCTCTTCTTACCCTTTCCACGTGCATAACCTTGTGCTGTTGGGGGGTAGGTGTGAGAGGCCTGGGAATAAATGCTACCCATGCCTTTTGCCCAGCAGCACACACCCCTTCTAAAATTCTGACTTGGTGACCTGACTTGGGTAGTGTTCTGTCACCTTATTTTTGTGATCTGGAGAGAAATGAGGTGCATCAGGGAGAATCTTTCCATCCCATCCCTCTACCCTGCATAGTACAGAGTAGGAGGCAGAGGCCTGCCTTGGGGGCAGGTGGTCTTTGGAAGTTAGGTGCTGCTGTGCTTGTCCAATGCCCCTGGCAAGGTTCTTAATTACAGATGTGACAGTTGGGAATGGGTTTGGGAGAACCAGGCTTGAAATCAGCATAGCTGAGGATATCCTGGTAATCAGGGAGGGGTAGTGAGAGGGGAGAGTGGGAAGAAGCTGGGGGCTAGGGTGGAGCAGGAAGCTTGGGGTCCCCTTCCCCCACAATTCCACACAGAGCTGGGTTTAGTGCCTGTAGGAGAGTGGGAGGTGTTTGAAGCACAGGCCCTGCCTCATTGTAAGTGCCAGGAGGGAGGGGAAGAGAGAGGCTGGAGACCCAGAACCCCCTGGGGAAAGAGGCATAGAGAAGAGGTTTTGGCAGCTTTCTTAGGCAGTACCTGGGTGTAGGAGAAAGGCTGTCATTTGGGGGCTGGGGAAAACACTGTAGCCAAGGGTGATTCCTCAAATTCTGGGTGGGTGTTTTCTTCTCACAATGAGGCTATGGGAACAGGAAGTAGAGGGGATTGGCTGTTCATTCTTTAAAGGACAAAGAGGAGGGAAACTAACATTTTATTGAGCATCTATTATGTACCTGATTTTGTGATATTCTGTATACATAATTTTGTTGAAAACTCTTAACCTTCTGAAGTAAACACTATTATCCCCATTTTACAGATATGAAAACTGAAGTTTAGAGAAGGTGAGGAACTCATTTAAGATTACATAACTCCTAAGAAGCTGTATCAGGTCTATCTAACTTCATTGCTCTTCTGTTTCTCAAAGTGCTCATTCCATTTTTCATTACTCTCATTCCAGTTAGGTCTGATTTTGCTCATTATTGACTTGAATCTTGAACTTGAATAATTCCCCTAGCTCCTGTAAAGCACACTCGAGTCCAGTCACCAGCCTGAAGAGTAGAGAAATCTGTCCCTGACTCGGAGTGTCCTGGAGGAACAAGGTCATCACAAGTCTGGGCATGGCTGCCACCTGGGCAGAACATCTCCTGGGGCTGGCCTCCTCCTGCTCTCTGCTGGGCCACTTTACACATGGAGCCTCCAGCCACCATAGCCCACTGGCCTTGTTTGTGATTAGGAGGGGCCTGGCCTTCATGGTCGATAGAGTTTCTCAGCAGCCTCCTAACAATGTCCTTCAGACCCTTGCTTTCATCAGAGAGCTCCTGGTTCCTCCACCCCGGTCAGAAGAGAGATGATGAATTTGTGCATGAATCTGGGGAGGGGGACTCTGGCATTTTAGGGTAAGCGGGAGTTTGACAGGAACAGGTGCTGAGCCTGAGGTGTGAATCCACTAAAAACCAAGTGTGAACAGAGACACTTGGTTTTGTCTTTTTAATCTCCTACTTTACACAAGAATGGAGGTAGCACTTGTAAGGGGTGGGAGATGTTGGACTCTAGGAAGAGTGAAAAACCTCAGGTGATGGCTTTGTCAAGATGATGGAGGTTGCTTGGTATTTGGGCCTTTCACCTGGCTCGGTTTTCCTAGATAAGAACTGGCTAAGGTGGGAGAAGGTTTTCAGAATGGGGAAACTCAGGTGTGCCCCCTGCATCCCCAGTCACACTGTGTCTCACACCTGTGGGCCCACCTTCCTGCTCTTCCCATACAAACCAGCCTTCACGGCCAGTGGCCCCCCATCACAGCTGTCTCCATCCATATGCTAGCCTAAGGGTGGCTGACTGCCCCTCACAAGTAGCTTCTTTTACCTCCTTCTGCTGTGAGGCGAGGGCCTCTTGGGGTCAGGGACAACTGGGGCCTACCAAGTGTCGTATAAAAAGAGAGAGGCATTTTTGTTTTCTCTGAGGGTGAGAGTGGTCTGCATAGGAGGTTGGCCTAATCTCCCTCTGTCTAAGGCAGGAGTAAAGATGGGTACCCTCCAAATCCGGACACTTAAACCTTCCATTGTCTACCTTCTGTTCCTGCAGACAACTTGGAGGTACCTATTTTCCTTCTTGGCTCTTCCATAGCTTACCTAGTGGGCAGGTACGGGCCAGTTCTTTGCACCCCAGCTGAGGGAGGAAGCAGTTTGGAGCTTGATATGTGGGGATTGTGAGACCTGCCCATTGGTGAAAATTAAACAGGACATCCAGGTATCTAGAAGCCCTGGTTACCTTCTCACCAACTTAGCCTCTACCTGGGACATATGCCAGAGGGATTACTCACCTTTCCTACTTCACACTCCTCTCCCTGCCCATGTTCCCTTCCAGACTGACTGGGAATGGGTCTGGGGGAGGCTAGGGAGTGGAGGGCTCAGGTGTGTGTAAGTGTGCACATACTTGTGTGTGCTTGTGCATGGCGTTCTAGGGGGCAGAAACTTTTGAGAGCTGGAGTGGGGTGGAAATGCCAGAGAAAGCAGAGCAGATCTCTACAGAACCTGTCCGGCCAGGGTAGGTGGAGCTGGGTTGGGGAGGCAGGAGCCCTTCCAGGTTTTAGAGGGCAAGTACTCCTGTGGGTGTACACGTGTGTCTGTGTTTGAGTGTGTCTGTGGAATTGGAGGGGACTCATTCTTACCCTTGCTTTAGACAGAGGGATATAAAGGAAGTAGGTGGAGAGGGCTTGACTCTGGCTTCCCCAACTCCTTTTCAGTTATAATGCAAGCTCAGGTATCCTGTCTAGGAGCCCGGTCTGTGGGCCTTCTCTTGCTCCGTGCACTGGGTCTGGTGGTGAGCAGCTGCTGTGGAAGCAGAGGCACCTGGGCGACACAAGCACAGCCTCTCTCTCGCTGCTCGGCCCTGTGAGAAGGTTTCTGCTCCCTGCCCTGGGGCTGTAAGGACGGTGAGCTCAGTCTGGGGCTGTCCTGGGAGAGTGCCTGGTGAGCAGGGCCGGGGCAGAGCACTTGGTGCCAGCTCTTGAGCTCCCTGGTCCAGCTATTTCCTTCCCCGCAGCCCACTGAGATCCCACTGTTCTCTCTGGTCTCCTGGATAGCACTGTCACCCAGGGACACTGGGGCCTTTTTCAGGGTACAGGACTGAGGATCCAGGGCCTGGGTCTAGTTCTGGCCCACTCTCTGAGTTCTTTTTGTGGTGGAGAAAACCCAGCAGAGGCCTCATGGGATGGATGGCTTGTCCCTGGCCTGAGGCTGGATGGGAATGAATGAAGGAACATCCGGACCCTTAGTCAGGAGTAGTGGATGGTAGGGGCAGAGACCACCTCTTTGAGGAGAAGGAGTTCTTTGGTCTCACTTGTCTTGGCTTTGCCCTGTCTAGTCTCTCTGTCCCTTTGTCACTGGTGAGGAGGGGGGTGGGGCAGGAATTAGTGAATTCTCCCCCATCCTTGCCTTACAGTCTTGGCTAGTCCAGAACCAGAAGGAGTCTCATGAAAGAAATGGGTCTCACTCTGGCACAACTCAAAGTCACAGTGTTCATGAGGTCCTTCTAACAATGGAAGCCAAAGGAGGACTGCTCAAATGTCATGACCATGAGCTAGCCACCTTCTTTTTCTGGGCCCCAGCTTTTGCTCTGTAAAACCCAGGGTTGTACTAGCTTAGTGCTGGAACCTGCTGAGAACTGGGTGGGTCAGTCCACTATCTTCTCCTGAAGGAGGGGATCGAAGGGGTAGCTGCGGAATGACGTGGGAACAGTCAGAGGTTTTGGAGCCTCTTTGTCTTCCATGGGGGCCATTTTAGGGGCTGCTTCTTCCCCTACCCCTCTCCCCCCGACACACATTGTACATTTCTGCCCCTACTGGTGTCTGGCAGGGTGGCCTGGATTGAGCACACCGATGAGACTCAAGGAGAAACGTGGCAAAGAGGAAAAACCAGGGGTCTGAAGAGGGATGGGTATGGCTTGGAGTCTGCTCTGCCTCACTCTGGCCTGATGACTTGGCAAGGTGCTTTCTCTCTGGACAGACATCTATCTCTTGGGACACTGGCTAGGAGGTGGGGCTCCTGGTGCCATCCAGGAGGGTGGTCATCCAGCACCTGGGGTGTAGCTCATATTGATGTCCTTGGACATTGGGGCTATGATGGGGGAAACTTAGGGTGCCCTGGGGCTGGGGCATCCATATCACTCATGGGTTGCAGTGAGGAAGGAGGTGCAGGGCACATGCAAAGATCCAGGCCTTTGTGTGGGAAGCAGAGACCTTTACTGGGTAAGACCTCATTACTCCAGGAGGGGTCTGAAGAGGTGGTTACAGCCATCCTTCTGCATCCAAGCAGGATCATCCTCCCGTTGTACCCACCTGAGGAGAGTAAGGCTGCTTATTTAAAGTGGTCCTCTTGCCCTGGCTGGTGTGGCTCAGTGGATTGAGTGCCAGCCTGTGAACCGAAGGGTCACTGGATCAATTCCCAGTCAGGGCACATGCATGGGTTGTGGGCCAGGTCCCCAGTGAGGGGCATGTGATAGGCAACCACACATTGATGTTTCTCTCCCTCTCATTCTCCTTCCCTTCTCTCTAAAAATAAATAAATAAAATATAAAAAAAAATAAAGTGATCCTGTCAGAGACTGCATACTTCTGGCTTCTTATCCTCTTTCTCATCCTCTTCCGCCCTCCAGCTGGAAGTCCACTCTCAAACCAACCCACACACCTCTGCTGCACTGCAGCCCTGTGCTCAGTGTAGATGAGAAACAGTCAACACCCTTTTTAGGTACTTGTTTGTGCCCTGTCCCTTCCTCTCCCCACCTCTTCTTGCCTGGCTCCCACAGTGCCTTCCCCGGCCCCATTCTCACCTCTGTCCTGCCTCCTTTTCCCACCCCAGACCTGAAGTAGCTGGGCCTGGGTGGTGGGGTGCCCTGCACCAGAGCAGCCAAAGGAGGTGGTTAGAAAACCCAGCTGCCTGCCTCCTGGTCCTCGGTCCTCAGCACGTGCCCCACATTGGGTGCCAGTATCTGTGTCCAAGCCCTTGTTCATCTGAACTGCTCCTCCAAGTGGGGCAACGGGGAAGGGTCTAGCCTTGGTCTGCATTTTGGCTAACACCAACTCCCCCTCTCCCCTCCCCCTAGGGCCTTGCTTCTTCTGCCTGTTGCCAGGTTCTGAGTATATTTTTTCCAGAGGCCTCCAATTGTTTCCTGAAGAAACCTGATCCCAGAGCTCAGACAAAAGCTGGGGCCGCCAGAGGAGAAACCCCATTCTCTCCTGCTTTGTCCCTAACCACCCCCCAACCCCCCCAATCTCCATAACCTTCCTTGCTTTGGATACTGGGTCTGGGTTCCTGGACCTGGCTGCCATCACCTAGGCAACAGGGGGCTTTGGTTGCCATGGTGATCAATGTGGGAGAAGCTGGGTAACCAGGACAAAAGCCCCCACATCCCCGCCAGCCCTCCTCCCTAGCCCCTTGGGATGATACTGAGATACATTTCTTTAATTTTATTTCTGAAAGGCCTTTGGAGGGGAGAAGGGTCTCCTTTTTGTGACAGGCTCTCTCTTCCCTCCCTCCCTCCTTCCTCTATGGTCTCCTTTTAACCACAGATAATCCATGGTTAGTTTGAGGAGAGGACTGAGTGAGGGTGTTTGTGTGCCTTGGGACTAGGAGCAAGGTGAAAAGTAATGGGACGCATTCCCTTCACAGCCTGCCAACTGCTCCCCCTGCCCCGCCCCAACCAAGGCCCTCCCTGCCCCACACCAAGTCTGGCTTCCCTTTATTTCCACTTGTTGATTTCATCCAGTGATTCCTGCCCCCACTCTCTTTCCTGGGAACACTGCCCACCCTGGAGACCCTCCAAACCTCTCATTCCTGAGACTGATTATACCAGGGGAACTTCTGCCCTCTGTTTGCTCACCCACTATCCCTCCTCCCAGCCTCTCCAGTGCTGGGATTAGTTTCCGGGGGTACTTGAGGGGACAGAAATTGGTCTCTGAAATTGGGTTATTATTTGGTCCCCCATTTGGCAGGGGAGGGAGGAGCATGCTTTGGTGCTTTTTAGGTGTCCTGAGTTGAGTTAGTAGGGGTGGGAGAAGCAGGCCAGGGGAGCAGGGTTTTTGTTGAGTCTTTAATTAAAGTAGCTGGGAGAAAGGTAGGGCCCTAGGCTGAGCAGCTCAGAACAAAGGGCTGGCTGGGTGGGGTGGGGGTGGTACTGGCACCCTTGTCTGGTTTGAAATTTATCTGTAGGGGAAACACAATGGCATAAGCTTCCTTCTGGGTGTGTTTGAAGTGGTAGTTTTGGTAAGAGGGGTGTGTGTGTGTGTGTGTGTGTGTGTGTGTGTGTGTATGACTTCTTTATTTAGTCATACTAACACCAGGATTTATTTATACTACCTCTTTTCTAAGTCTCAGAGGAAGTGTCTGGGGATTGGAGTATGAGGGATCCTGGAGCCAGAGCATATTAATTGCTTACCTAATTACTAGCTGAGCAGTTTATGAAAGCACTTCTTTCACCCCCAGGATCCTCACAGTAACTCCATCAAGTATGTATCATTATTTTCCTGGTTGTGCTGATGAGACTACCAGACTACTAGGCACAGAGAAGTAAGTTGCCCATGGTCACGGAGCTAGTCAGTGGGAGAGCTAGGTTTTGAATGCAGATCATTGGGTGCAAATCCCAGGCTCCTTTTGCTGATGGCTCTGTCAGACATGAGTACTTGGATGTGGCTGAGGAGATGGAGAGTCTGGGTTCTGGTATCTCTGTCTATACCCCAGTTCAATGGAGTCCTTTCCCCCTTAATGTCTCCACTGCTATTGGACTGTAATCCACTTGCTCTCTTTGAACCTCCTGGTGAAATTCAGTTCTTAGGAGGAGGACTAGAAAGAACAGACTGAAGCACAGGAAGAGAAATGCAAGGGAGATGTCTAAACTATGTGGTGGGGCAAAAATAGGTTTACAGTTGTTCATATGGAAAATAATACAATAATGATTAAATAATAATGTGAGAATAAACTCTGTGTTTCACATACTCACAGCCATGATCCTATTTTTGCCCCACCCTGTATATTGAAGACTAAACCAGTAGAATGGGTTCTTAGGAGGCAGGTTCCCAAGATGGAAACTGCACAGAGTGACCAACAAGGGCCCTACTTGTGGCAAAGGTTTCAGAGAGGGCTGTGGTTGGGTCAAAGGTGTTGTGTCTCTGTCCTCTAGGTGTGTCTCTGTTACACACTTGCTGTGATGTGGGAATATGACAAACATCACTAGACCATGGAGTGCCTCCAGATAATTTGGTTAGGAGGATAAATGAATGGACTTAGCATTGACTTCATCTCCCTGCATTCATTGCCATTTCCCTGAGAGTCAGAGGCATATTTATTTGTTTACTATGTGGGTGTCAGTTCCTTGCTCTGCCCTTGGGCAGGCGAGTGGTGGATACTGTTACACTCCTTACTCACAAGTTGCTGATGGTTTAGTTTCATTGGGGAAAAGTTAACAACTAAACAAAGCAAACTCATTTTAGTTTTTAACATAATTGACCTCTCAGCAGCATTTGACCTGGCTGATTTTATTCCTACTTTGAAAAGCTCTGAGTCCTTGGCTGCATGAGAGCCCACTCCTTTGGCCTCACCTTCTCAGCCCTTTGCCTGCTCCTTTTACTCTGGACACATTTATATATTGGGGTTCTCAGGGATCTCTTATTTAATTCCCTAGGTGATTCCATTCATTCCCATGACCTTGCATCTCCAGCTACTGAGTCTAGCTCCTCTGACACCAGTTGCCTACTCAAATGCCTCTAAGGTCATGAACTCAGCATGCTAGAAATGGAAATCATCATCTTCCCTGCCAAACTAGCTTCCTTCACAGTCTTCCCTACTTTATAACAGCACTGCCATCAACTTATTCACTCAGGCCAGAGGTTTGGGCCCTCCACGTCCCCCTGCCAGTCCTCGTTAGGTTCTGTGGGTCCTTCCACCAACATTTGTCTCAAATATGACTTTCTTATCTCCTTTGCTGCTCTGCCCCATTCAGGTCTGCACGACTGTAGTAGCTTCCTTACTGATATCCCTGTTTCTACTTTTCCCTCTTTCCAATCCACGTCTGCATAGCTAAAGTCCTTTGCAGCCTTTCCATTGCTTAAAATAAAACCCAAACTTTTCCCTGGGCCCACGGATCTTGTGATAACCTGGCTTCTGTTTGCCTCTTCAGCTCCCACTTCCACTGCCCTCTCCCTTCCTCAGCTCCACTGGTCCTTTAAGGTTCTTAAAATACACCAAGCTTGTCCCTGCCTTTGGCCTTCCCGTGTGTGAGTCTCTGCTCCTTGGGCTTCCCTTCCACTTTGCCTGGTTACCTCCTGATCTCCTTTAAGCTGTAGGTGTCATTTTCTCAGAAGGACTTTTCCAGAGTCACCCAGTTTAAAGTAGCCCCTACTCCCTGGAGTTGTCTCTCATAGTTTCCTGGTCTTCCCCTTTCATCAGCTGTATAGGTAGTCATTTATGCTCACCTGTTTACTTCCTCAGTGTACGGCTGCCCTGCTAGGCTGTGAACTCAGAGCTTGTTTCACTACTGGATACCCAGGGCACACAGTTCATAGTAGGTGCCCAAAAAACAGTTGATGACTTGGTGAGTGAAGATCAAGCGTAAATACTCAGTGCATGGTGATGATTGGTAGGGTCAGGGTCAGAGGGGAAGACAGACTATTGGATGCTAGAGTACATGTGGGGGGTAGACTTCTGAGAAGGGCTGGGGGCCAGCTCTGAAGAATGAGCAGAATTTGGGTGAGAGTTGGGGAGGAGAGAGAAGGGAGAGGTCATTTCCTCTGCAGAATTAGAATGTAAAAGTGTAGATGAAAGATGCTGCCCCTCAGAACACAAATAGCCAGATAAACTCACCATCTTGCTCATTTCAGGGTATTGGGCATTTGGACCATGGTTTCTACTTTCCTTCTCACCCGACTACCACTACTTGCCATTCCTCACCCCGCCCCCTAATATATACATGCACAAACACACACACTCAGCCTCCAGGGGAGCAGCTGACCTACCTGGCTAGTAACTATGGATGTGTTTGATGTAGATGCTGGGGAGATTGTGCCAAGAGAACAGTTAGAGGCAGCCCCCTATAGGCACACTCAGAAGCTGTGAGGCAGGGGTGGGACATGACTGCAGGGTGAAGGCGAGGCCTAGGATAGCTTCCTGCTGTCTGGGGTCTCCATTTGTCCAGACTGTCAACCTGGCCAACACTGCACTCTCTGAGCCTCATTTCCTTGGCTGCGAATAGGAAAGAAAGCATTGCCCTGGTTCTCTCCTCCAGGGTTGGGTCACTCTGGGAGGACTTTGTTGCCATCCTTCTACAGTGGGCTCTTGGCAGTCTCAGGGGGTCTCTTTCCAGGATGCAGGGCAGGAGGAACTGGGCCCCTTGAATAGAGAAGGAACCTGGGTGTTACAGTCTCAGGCAGTGGCTGGGCTCCCCTCAGCTTGCTGAAGCTTCCATTTGGGGATGGTTTTCCTTTGTACTGACTCCCCCCTCTCCTCCCCAGGAGCTCAGCTACCCCTAACCAGCTGCTTTGTCTTCCCAGGAGCGTTGCTTGATTTTCTCTGAGAGAAGCCCACCTGTCCAGCAAAATAGAGTCCCTCAGGGTGACGGTTGATTTCCTGAAGGTGCCCCTCGGCCTCAAGAAGCCGGTACTGAAGGAAGTGGCTGTGGGGCCCCCGCAAAGGCCCCAGCCTGTGGCCCTGGAGCGCTACAAGGCACGGCGTTCAGACGCCATGGACACCGAATCCCAGTACTCTGGCTATTCCTACAAATCGGGCCACTCCCGCAGCTCCCGAAAGCACAGGTGACACAGGTGGCAGAGGGAGGTTGGGAGTGCTCCAGAGGTGGGTACACATGGGGGAAGTGGGGTGGGTGTGGCTTCTGAGAAGACCCAGGATCTCCCATTGACCTTCTGTGCCTGTTCACCTGGCCCCCTGCTGCAGGGACCGACGGGACCGACACCGCTCTAAGAGCCGAGATGGGAATCGTGGGGATAAATCCGTGACAATCCAGGCTCCAGGGGAGCCCCTGCTGGACAATGAGTCCACTCGAGGGGATGAACGGGTGAGTGTCAGGGGGATGAGGTGCAGAGAGGGGAAGAGTCTGGGATGCTGGTCCAGATCTGAAAAGGGCCTGCTGTATCTGTCCCAGGGTCAGACCCTACTTCAGGAGAATTCAGGGAATTTCAGTAGAAACCTCTTTGGGAGCAACAGCTCTTTCATCCTCATCTTCAGAGAGGTGAGGGTGACCTAGGCTGTGTAGTAGGAATTCCCTGGTTCCTCTGACCAATGCTGGTCAGCCAGGCTCCTGGGAAGCTAGATTAGGAGGGCCGATGCTATGTGAGGCCTGGGGATGTGGGCAGCCCTGATTTTTCTTTGAAGACCTAAGGCAAGGGCACTCTGGCACCCTCTGGTGTCAGCCTGTAGAATAGCATTGCCTGGGTGTTGGGTAAATGGGTAAATGACCTGTGGGAGGAGTCAATGGAGAAAGGGGAGGGAGGAGAAGTCAGGCTGGGAGATGGAGAGGGGGCTGGAAGAGAGTTCTCCAGGGCAGGAATGCACCTGCTTTAACCTCTGTTGCCCACTGTGCTCACCTGGTAGGGAAGCTGGTAGGCAGAACACAGTGCTAAAATTAGGGCAGAGCCGGGGCGTGAGATGACCTGAGGTTACCCATGTCTTGTCCCTCCTCTTTCTTCTCAGGAGCATCTTAGGGAGCTGGAGACTCCCAGCTCTTTTTTCCTCACAAGAACCCTTTGTGACTAACATTGGGCATTTCTGGTCTTGGGGACATATCAGTACCCGAGGGAAGTGTTTGTTTTCCCTCTTTTGCAATCCTATCTTCTCCCTGCAACTTGTCCTCCTGAGTTCTTAAAGTGACCCTGAGATGTGATAGGCTCACTTGCTATTGGGAGGTGTGCCCAAGCCTTGATCATTGGAAAGGGTAGGCAATGTGTCTGAGGTCACACTAGAGTGAGGAGTAGACTCTGTTCTTTGAGCCGAAACTGGTCAGCGCCTCTACTTTCTGTCTTCAGATCAGACTGTTGTGCTTGGGAGAGGAGCTTCCTCAAGCTCCTACTCATGAACTCTGCCAGGCAGTCTCCAACATGCCTCATCCCATGTCTCAGTCCTATAACCTGAATTCCCTGGATGTAGGATGTGACTCCATATCCCCAGGTTGTCCAGGAGTGAAGAGCATGGATGCTGATGGCCATTGGTGGTCTTGGGGTTCCTCTGTGGGATGGTATCTAGCCTCTTTAGAGAAATAGCTTGAGAGGACCACACTCAGAAGGGCGTCTGGGGACCTCAGGCTATCTACCCCTTGCCTCCAGGAATAGGCAGCCCCTGTGATGTGGGCATGTAGATGGCCCAGCAGAGCTGGTTGGGCAGACCACAGAGCCAGAGTGGCACTGGTCTGCACCATGCCTCCCACATGTCTCCCACACGTCTCCCACACTCTGCAGTAATCACTCACCTTTCCCCCTCTGTTCCCCTTGGTGTCCCCTTCTCTTCACTGTGCTGCTTTTGTCACGTTACTCCTTTAGTCAGAAACCTCCAGTGGCTCTCAGTCCCCGGAGAATAGGTGTTTCTTGCTGACCCTGGTATTGTAGGTCTCCTACCTGCTTTGCCTGATGAGTGTGATCTCAAGTCCCAGTCACTGCTTGAGCATCTCCCTCACTATCTCTTTTGTTCCCTCAGCATCTCTCGTTTACCCTCTGCTCTGAGGGTCATCTGTGCATATGCAGGTTTTTTTGGTTATTCTCACTGGTGTAAAGCTCCCCAATGTCCAGATCTCAGATGTCCTGTTCCTACAGAGGCCAGGTGTGGACACATTGGAGCTCAGGCTGTACACTGATGGCTTCATACTGGCTGATTACCCTCGCGTTTTTCTCCTTCTCCTCTCTCATGCTTTCCTCTGTGTCTTCCTCCCCTTGTCCTTTCTCCTGTTCTCCTCACCCCCACTGCTGTAGGATGACAACTGGGGGGAAACGACCACGGTAGTAACAGGTACTTCAGAACACAGCATCTCCCATGATGACCTCACACGAATCGCCAAGGACATGGAGGACAGTGTCCCACTGGACTGTTCCCGTCACCTGGGGGTGGCTGCTGGTACCACGCTGGCGCTGCTCTCCTTCCTCACACCACTAGCTTTCTTGCTGCTGCCCCCTCTGCTGTGGAGGGAGGAGTTGGAGCCCTGTGGGACAGCCTGCGAGGGCCTCTTCATCTCTGTGGCCTTCAAGCTTCTTATCTTGCTGCTGGGCAGCTGGGCCCTGTTCTTCCGCCGTCCCAAGGCCTCACTGCCCCGTGTCTTCGTGTTGCGTGCCCTGCTCATGGTGCTAGTCTTCCTGCTCGTTGTCTCCTACTGGCTGTTCTATGGTGTGCGCATCCTGGATGCCCGGGAACGCAGCTACCAGGGTGTGGTGCAGTTTGCCGTGTCGCTGGTGGATGCCCTGCTCTTTGTACACTACCTGGCGGTGGTCCTGCTGGAGTTGCGCCAACTGCAGCCTCAGTTCACACTCAAGGTTGTGCGCTCCACTGATGGGGCCAGCCGCTTCTACAACGTGGGCCATCTCAGGTAAGACCACCTGGGATCAGACAGACAGGCATGGGAAGGAGGCTGGGGTACCACAGGGCAGGGGGTGCAATGGTGGGGCTGGAAATGATGGGCAAGGAGGGCCCTGTGGGAAGGAGTTCCCAGCAGTGTTTGCTGCTTGATGCCCAGGGTCTGGATTGGCATGATGTGGTGGTAGTGAGCAAATGAACAGTTACAGATCTTAGAGGGGGATTGGTTAAAGAGGCGAAAGTTGTGGTACAAACAGGCTTTTGGGAATCACTTTTCTATTTTTTTCTTGGAGGCACAGCCTCTTGTGAGCACAGGGTGAGTGGCCACTGAGATGAGCTGGCCAGAGGGGGCACCCCCAGAGCAAAAAATGATGAGCAGAGCTCTTCAGCCCTGCCCCCACCCCCAGACTTGTGGTCAGGATGATCCTATATCATACATACCATATAGAGTATCAGTAGCACTTTCTGTTCCTATAGGGAATCTTGGGGGGAATCTTGAAAGGGATTAGTGACCCTTGGCTGGGGACCCACATCCAATGCCCTTTTTGTACTGGGCTTCTGCATGGCAGGGAAGGACTAGGAGGCCCAGCCCTGGAAAAGGCTTGGGAGCCTGGTAAGTAGACCTCAGGCTCTGAGCCAGGCTTCTTGGAAGGAGCTTGTCCCTGTCCTGTGTCCTTCCCTGCCCTGCCAATCTGCCCTGATGTATCCCTTCCCCTGCGCCCCTTGTCTGTCCCTCCTCCCTCCCCCTTCTGTGTCTCCCCCACAGCATCCAGCGCGTGGCAGTGTGGATCCTGGAGAAGTATTACCATGACTTCCCTGTCTACAACCCCGCCCTTCTCAACCTGCCCAAGTCCGTCCTGGCCAAGAAAGTGTCTGGCTTCAAGGTGTATTCCCTCGGAGAGGGTGAGCAGCCCTGCTCCTCAGCACTCCTGGTCTCTTCCCAAACAGGATTCCAAATGGCCTCCTCCCTGTTTCTATCGCACTCTCCTTCCCTTGCTTTCTCCTTTCCTCAGCCCTTGTTCCAGCATCTTCTGTCCTGTCCTTTCCCTTGACTCCAGGTAGTTGGTCTTAGGTGCTGATTCTACTTCCTGTCCTGTTATTCCATGGTGTATCCTCCCAGTCTGGCTCCTTTCCATCTGCTCATCAGCCCTGGTCCTAAGCCCTTGGCTCTCTGAGCTCCAGAACTTCCTGCACTGGCGAGAAACACGTGCAGAGCTTCTGCCCTCCAGTGCCACCTTATTGTTTTTTGTGGGTCTCTCTCAGCCATGGTCATGAGGGTTGGGAACAGGAGGTATTGCTGGGGGTGGGCACAGCTTCCTCAGGATGTGTCAGATTGCTGTCTCCAGACTTCCTGGAGTGAGAACCATGGCCATGCTCCAAAGTGCCCATCCCCTCTCTCTCCTGCTCCTGTGCAGAAAACAGCACCAGCAACTCCACGGGCCAGTCCCGGGCTGTGATTGCTGCAGCAGCCCGGAGGCGGGACAACAGCCACAATGAGTACTACTACGAGGAGGCAGAGCATGAGCGGAGGGTGCGCAAGCGGAGGGCCAGGTGGGTTCCTAGAGGGCAGTGAGTGTGGGATAGGCTTAGGAGAGGAAAACCATCTGGTTTTTGTAACTGTTGGAAATAGATGGATGAGCGAGCAATGATAAGGGTGTGCGTATGTATTACTGTTCTGTTGCTGCCAAAACAAGTCACAGTCCCCCTGTCAGGTGGGGTTTACTGGACCTCCATTCAGGTCATAGGGGCTGAAATTTGAGCCGGGGTTGATTTCCAGGCTCACTGGTTGCTTGGCAAAACCTTGTCACTTGGCCCCGTAGGCAATTCACAACATGCGGTTTGCTTTTTTCTTGAGGCCAGCAGGAACAGGTCTCTGACTTCTACCATCAGCCAGGGAATACTGCTTTGAAAGGGTTTACATGGTAAGATCAGGCCCACCATGACAATCCCATATTTTATTTATTTATTTTTAGAGAGAAGGGAAGGGAGGGAGGAAGAGGGAGAGAAACAGCAATGTACGGTTGCTTCCCATGTGTCCCCCACTGGGAACCTGGCCTGCAACCCAGGCATGTGCCTGACTGGGAATCGAACTGGCAACCCCTTGGTTTGCAGGCCCACGCTCAATCCACTGAGCTACACCAGCCAGGGCAATCCTGTATTTTAAAGTCAACTGATTTGGTACTTTAATTATATCCTGAAAGTGTACCATGGTTATTGAATCATCAAGGAGTGGGAACCTGGCAGAGGTGGATGGGGGCATCTTTGAATTTTGCCTGCCACAGTGGGCCAGGGACCCAATGAAAGGATGTGAGTCTCTGCTGCAGCATCAGGGACTGAAGCTGACGAGACCTACCAGCAGATCTGGAAGGCTTGTTCAGCAGATGGTACATTTTTATCTGCAAAAAATGAAGGTCCAGTGCCATATCTTGGTAAACTCTTCAAGGTTGTCCTCACTCCTCCCTTTTTCCTTTTCATGTTATTATGCACATTTAAGTAGAGCCTGAAGAACCTTCCTTGGTGCCTTCTGCTGCTGGTCCCACATGGGTCTGTCACGACTTCCAAGGGGAGGGCCAGAAGGTCTCGGGTCCCTCCTCTCATGTGGATATCCAGGTCTCAAGGGAGGAAGGTAGGCCTTGGCCTGTCCTTCCACAAGCCTGGTGTCTCCAGCAGTAGATCAAAGTTCACCAAGCTCATTTGCAACATTCCAGCATGTTTCCAATTGTCTTAGAAGTGGCTCTCCTGGGAAGGAAACCAAAGATGTCCCCTGCTCTCTTACCCTCTGCCCTGCCTAAGGTCTTTGGATCTTCTGCATGACCACCACCATTCTTGGCCTATAGGAACCCTTTCCTTCCCATTACCTGGGTTTTAAGCAGAAGAAAACTTTTTTCCCTTGGTTCACCTGAGACAACAGGATCATTTGAAAAAGAACTTTACTGAGAAACTTAGGTGAAGCAAAAGAATAAACAGAGAAACTGTTGATTGACACAGATGCACACATTCACTTAGCTCTAGCTCAGAATCCCTTTCTAAGCTACTTGAAGGGCTTCTGAATACTGGTGTTGGTTTGTATGTCTTTATGGTTTTGGTGTAAATTGGCTTATTTTTCCTCTTTCCCCCTTAACACTATGTTTCTGAGAATCACAGATGTTGCCTACACATCCAGCTTGTTGCATCCTGTCTCTCAGAGTAGTTCATGGAATATTTACAAATCCTAACCAATATTTGGATTATAGTCATCTTCCTAATTTTTTCCATTTTATTAGATAAGTAGTATCTTATTAACATTTTAAATATCTTTCAAATTACTACTAAGTGACTTATTCATATATTTTTTAACCTTTTAGATCTCTTGTGAATTGTTCATCTCCTTTGCCCATTTTTCTGTAGTGTTCTTGCCTTTTTTCTTCTTGATTTCTAGCAAATTCTTTGCATTCTGCCCCAGCCCCAACAGATGTTCATTAATGCTGCCCATGCTGTTGTGGTTGAATAGAAATTTGACATTTTGGTGTGGTTGTACCTATTCATTTTCCCCCCGATGAAGTGTGTTTTGAGTGACTTATTTAAGAAGGCTTTTCTTAGGGTTTGCTGGTCTTTTCCATAGTACAGTTCCTAGTTGTCTCTCCAGGTTTGACGCTAGAATGTCCTCTTTGAGTCGCTGGGCTGGGCTGGTTCACTGAGCTCTAAAGCTGTTCCCTGTCCCCACTGGGGGAAATGCCCTCACTCTCTCCCAATACTTTCTCAAGAGCACAAAGGCCTGACCTTGTTCTTGCTACTGGAGAGGGGGAGCTTAGGGGAAGGGGAAGATGAGAAGTATGTGTCTGGTCCAGACCCCTCCTGTCCCCCAGGCTTGTGGTGGCAGTGGAGGAGGCCTTTACTCACATTAAGCGGCTGCAGGAAGAGGAACAGAAGAATCCCAGGGAGGTGATGGATCCCCGGGAGGCAGCCCAGGCCATCTTTGCATCCATGGCCCGTGCCATGCAGAAGTACCTCCGGACCACCAAGCAGCAGCCTTACCACACCATGGAGAGCATCCTGCAGCACCTGGAGTTTTGCATTACACACGACATGACGCCCAAGGTAGGGCTGCTCTGCCTTCAGCATCCTGCCTCTTTCTCTAATTCTGGCCCTGTTTTTTTCCACTTCTTTCCCCATATTCTCTCACTTCTTTCCTTCATCTCCATCTCTCTCTCTCTCTCTTTCAGTCTCTCTCTCTCATCTCTACCTCCTTATAGTCTCTTCTCTCATTTCTACTCCTACCCCATCTCTGCATGGGGTAAAGTTCTTAGTGGTGAGGAGAAGGGGGAGCTTTGGGACCATTTTAAGAATGGCTAAGAACTATTTCTCATCTGTAGAAGAGCTCTGGAATTTCCAGATCCAAAATCCCATTCACCCTTTCACTGCCACCAGGTCTTTTTTGTTCTCTTTGAGCCATTACCCATCCCTCAAATCTACTGTCCACTTCCTGGACTTATTTCCCCTGAGTCATCCTTGGTGAATGAGTGACTGAAGATGCTGCATTTTAATCATGACACTTCTAACTTTCTGCTGGTGCAGACCTGCTTGTCGCTAGCCATGCCACCTGAATGGAGATGAAGGAGGAACGTGGGAGGGCTTGCCCAGGTCATCACATGGTACAGGGGACAGAGCAGAGGATGAGGATGTCAGGAGAGCTGAGTTCCAGTCCTGACCCTGTTGAGCCATATCGCCTCTGTGGGTTCCCACTTCCTCATTTATAAAGCAAGGGTCTGAAGCAGATGATCTCAGGCTTCTTCCTGATCTGACATTCTAAGATCATATGCAGAATGAGCTGGGAGCATGTTGGTTGTCTTTGGAAGCTGTGCCCCCAGGGGATGCAGGATGGAAGGTGGGTGGGAGAGCTTCTAACACAGCTTCTTCTCCCCTCGGCAGGCCTTCCTGGAGCGGTACCTGGAGGCTGGACCCACCATTCAGTACCACAAGGAACGCTGGCTGGCCAAACAGTGGACACTGGTGAGCGAGGAGCCGGTGACCAATGGGCTTAAGGATGGCATCATTTTCCTTTTAAAGCGCCAGGACTTCAGCCTGGTGGTCAGCACCAGGAAGGTTCCCTTCTTTAAACTCTCCGAGGAGTTTGTGGACCCCAAGTCGCACAAGTTTGTTATGAGGCTGCAGTCTGAGACCTCGGTGTGACTGTGTAACTGCAGTGGGAGTGGGAGGCTGGGGGTGGGGAGGCTCATGGGGGGGTGGGGAGGGCTTGGTGCTCAGGCTCAGCCCCCATCCCACAGCCCTTATCCCACTTGCCCCCGCTTTTTTTACTTGAATTAACTTACCTGTACCCTGTCTCTTCCTCATTCACCTCACGGTAACCTGAAGAGATCATCCTGCTGCCAGCAGTACCCGGGAAATTCCCTCTCCTCTGCCCTCCTCACTTTTGTATCTTTTTAGGCCCTGCAGGAACCATTGCCTCTCTCCCTCTCCTCTCCCTGGATGATGGTCTTTTTTTTGAAGGTCCACAGGGCTTTCCTGAGGCCCCACTCTCAAACCCAGGTTCTTGTGGCTGTTCTCTCTAGTGGCTCCTGACAGGGTGTCTCTGGAGGACACAGACATGACTCCATAGAACCACAGTGCCAAACTCCTCCAGGGCAGAAGTTTCCCAAAACCTCCAGACAGCAGGTGATTCGCCCCTTCTGCTACTCACTCCACCCGTAACAGACCCTGAGTTCTCAAGGCAAGGATGTGCTTGTGTCCTCCCACACGGCCCCCGAGTTAGGGGTCCCCTGTCAGGGTTATTTGCTTCCAGCTGTTAGAGCCTCCCACACCCAGCCACACATATTCAGAGCAAGGGAATATCCCTTCTTTACTCTGAAATCTCCACCTTCTTTTTCTGACTTGTATGGTCATGTGTGACCATGGGTAAACTGAGGCAGAAACCATCTGTGACTTCCTTTCTTGAGTCCTTTCCTCCTATGGCTCTTTCCTAGGCAGCCCTGGAGGGAAGGGCAGGAGAGACCCCACCCCCAGGAACATCACTGATCCTTGCCCTCTGAACCTGCCCTCACCTTCATTCCCACCTTAGTAGGGGCAGGTTCCTCTTTCTAGGGAAGGATGGCATGTCGACTCCTGTACAGAATTAGTGGCTTGTGGACCCCAACCCAACACCAGTGGTCTTAGGCAAACATTTTTCTTTCTCTCACAGCTACCCCCAGTCTTGCTGTCTCTTCGTTCAGCTCTAGAGACTTGATGCCTCATCTCTTTTTTAGGGGGAGCCAGCAGCTCCTCTTCATCCCCTGCCTTAAGTCCACCTCTTTGTCTCAGGGGTCTCTTTTCCTTGGCTGCCAGGGTCCCCTCCTCTTCTCTCTCTGCCTGGTTCTCTGGGCTCTGGTCTCCCTCTGTGTTGAGGTGAAGGACCAGGATTGCTGCCTTTTGTGGGTACTTAGCCCTTTATTCCACTTACCTTTAATAGTCTTTCATTCAGTCTGAATTCTTGAGAATTTCCATCTCATTTTGAGCAAAATTAACTGGCCCTCTTAATACATGTATTTAGTGTAAATCTGAGCCTTTAAATCATGTAGTTTTAGCCAAGGGGAATAGAACTAGGAAGCATCCAGATACCTCCATCCAGGATCCATGTAGTGGACCATTCTAGTGACTGGGCTGGTGTGTACCCAGGGTCTGTCCTCTAAATAACTCATGATGCCCTTTGTAGGTCCATCTTTTCCCTGGAAAGCTCATTGGTTGTTGCCTTGTAGAGTGTACCCTAGGTTAAGATCCCCATTGACGTCTCAGCAGGGAGGCTTCCTCTCTGTGTTGTGGCAGTCCTGGGCTTGGTGGAGCCTAGTGATTGGCATTTCTCCTGCTGTTCTTTCTGAAAAAGCACATTTGTCCACCCACCACTTACTAGAGAAGGGCTCTTCAGCCAGTACTTACCTTATTCCCATAGGGCTGGTCTTTGGGGCTGACCTAGGCAGGGTCTGGACGTCTGCCTCAACCTGGGGCTGTGGGGTTTGGATAGACCTGAGGGAAATACATCCTCTCCTGGAGGTACTGGGAAGGTATCTTTTTCTCTAGAGACCTGGTTTTGGAGGAGCCCCTCTCGATCACATTTCTAAATACCTCAGTATTCTGGAAAATGGGGCCTAGATGGTGATCGGGGTTATTGCCTTTGTGGGCAGGAATGGGATATGGTGTGGTTAGAGGACTGAATTGGAGAGGGAAACTATTTGGGATCTTTGTTGCTGCCCTAGGTTAGGAGCATGGGAGTATTTATTTTGAGAACCTGCCATGTTTTTAATCACTGTGATGTTTTCATTCCTTTCTCCTAAAACAAAAAGAATTCCCCCTCCCCATTCCACCCCCCTCCCGCCAACTCTAAGCACTAAGGGCCGTGACTAAAAATGGTGGTCTTTTGGTCCTTTGCATCAGAACTGTGGTATCTTTGTGTTCTTTGATGATTATTATTAGTTTTAAAAATGTTGGGATGAATTGTCAAGTGTATGGCTGTGTTTGTCCTTTGCTTCTCCTGTATGGAAGGTTGTCTTCATGCTGTGAACTGCTGTGGGACGTGCAGCTGGCTCAGTCCCTCTGAGCAGTGCCCTTCACTTTGCCTGTCCCATCATTCTCCAGATTCTCTCATCCTTCCCTATGTGGGTGCCCACCTGTTGCCACAGCCCACCCCTGCTGCCCTTTCCTCCATCACTGTAGGGGATACTGTGGCTGTGTGGCCAGGTCTCTCCAGTGTCCTCTCTCTGACTGTGTGGCACCTTAGTGCATCCCCACTAGGCTTTTCTTTTCATCACTTTGGAACACTCGCTCTCTGTCCCTTATACCAGGACACTGTGCCTCAGTCCTACACCTACCTCGCCACTTTGTGGCTGTCCCCATTGGTCCCTTTCTCTAATCTACTCTTTGTGCTCTGTTTATTTTTGCTTATTTCCCTTTTGTCTCTCATATTTCTTCCCATCCCTCCATTTCAGCTCTTAATTTCTCCTTTTCCCACTCCCACCTCGTTATTCCTGTTGTAAACCCTGCGAGGAGACATTGGGATCCCTGGCCTTCTCATCTCATATGTCCATTTCCCATAGTTTGTGCTTCTTTGGTGGGCCCAGATGAGTTCTCCAACCCTCTGTAGTGTCTGTCAGTCTGTCTTCTCATTTTTCTGTCCTCCCCACTGGCAGCATCTGCTGATGGACTTGGTCCTGGTGTGTTTGTTGTGATTTGTTCTCTGTGCGCGAAAGGAAGGGGGCTTTTTGAGTCCCTTCCAAGTGAGATTGTAAATGTAGAATTTTCTACTGTTGGATTTAGACATTTTTCTTTCCTTTTTTGAGGGAGGGGTGGTTTACAGAACTGAGACCTTGTGCATGCATGTAGAAAATTGTAAAATGTAAATTTTTTTTTAATATATAAAAAGCTTGTTTTTATAGTTTGCAGTGAATCTAAACATTATGGCAATTTTAGGGATTTTTTTCTTAAACATAGGAACTAAAACTGTACAAACTTTTTTTTTTATAAAATAAAGACATTCGACTTTTGTGGGGGCATTTTCTCGTTTTTCTTTTTTTGCATGAGTGGGAGCAGAGGGTCTTGCAAGAGTGGATATATGTGCTCCTTGATAGTGAGTAGGTGGGCCTGGAGTGGGCAGTGTGAGTGCATCATTGCTCCACTGGCCCTCGGATGTAAGAACAGGAAATTATTCTGAGAGGAGACAGATGTGGGAACTGAGGATTCACTTAGCCTTGGGGGGTAGGGGTAGGAGATTGTCAGTATAAGGAGGAAAGAAAGATCCATAAGAATTTTAGAAACTTAATTGATTTTAGTTAATAGTGACAGCTCATCACATTTCATTAAGAAAATTACCTGAAGTAGCTCGGCTGGTGTAGCTCAGTGGATTGAGCGCGGGCTGGGAACCAGAGGGTCCCAGTTCGATTCCCAGTTGGGGCACATGCCTGGGTTGCAGGCCAGGTCTCCAGTGAGGGCCATGTGAGAGGCAACCGTACATTGCTCTTTCTCCCTCCCTTCTCCTCTCTCTAAAAATAAATAAATAAAATCTTAAAAAAAAAAAAAAGATAAAAAAAGAAAATTACCTGAAGTAACTCTGGCTGGTGTAGCTCAGTGGATTGAGCTCTGGCCTGCGAACCAAAGGGTCACCGGTTGGATTCCCACTCAGGGCACATGCCTGGGTTGCTGCCCAGGTCCCGGGTATGGGGTGCATGAGAGGCAACCACACATTGATGTTTCTCTCTCTCTCTCATTCCCCTCCTCTCTAAAAATAAGTAAATAAAAACCTTTAAGAAAAATGACCTGAAGTATATGTCTAATTTCATAACGTCTTATTTCTACCATTATCTCTCCAATCTTTCAGGCACTGCACAAAAGATGGTTTTGCAATAGTCACTTATTTAAAATGAAAATATTAAGTTGGCATTGTGCTTGTAATAAAGCATTAGAATGACCAAGAGCGCAGGGCCCTTCATTCAGCTCTCCCCAGACCCAAGCTTCTCTGTGACTTTGAGCAAAACGCTTAGCACATAAACAGCCTTCTAAGGTTAAAACAAACAAGCAAATGTAAACTTTCCTGTGTGGAGTTGACCTATTTACTAGATTCAGTCTTCCTTTTCCCACCCCATGCTTTGCCAGGCTTTGAGGATGTAAGGACAAGAGACAAGGTCCTTGTCCTGGAGTAAGATCCAGCCTGTAGGAGGTGGCAGACCAAATAACCTAATGTAAGCCTGTGTGGCATGTTCACAGGCAGAGCACAGAGGAGCTCTGGCTGGGTTATAAGGACCTCCGGGTGTCTTTCTTCAAGAAATTTAAGGAAGTTAAGAATCAAGAGGGAACAACACAATTTCCTTGAGAGGAGAGGATTTATTTGCTTTGTTTACCTAAGTATTCCTGGCATCTATACCAGTTCCTCACATAGTTGGTGCTCAGTAAAAATTTTTTTGAATGAATAATGAATTTAAAAAAAATAACAATATAACATGTGGAAGGGATCATATACTTCTTCCTTTAAAATTGCATTCCAATCTTTCTCATGAAAACAAAAAGCTTCCTTTGAAACTATAGCCCCCATTTTCTTGGCTCATTTTGTAACTAGGCTTATAGTTTCACTATAAACTAACCTTTGAGTTATTGTGATGAAATTTCTTGCATGACTCAAATTATCTTTCTCTTAATGGGCAAATGCAATAACTTTAGTGTAGTGGGTCTTTATTCAGTGCCTAGGACATTCCCTGGCATTAAAGTGCTTTGGTTGGTATATGTTCTTGCCCTCACTGAGTCAACCTTTGTGGACTTTTGAGGGGTCTGTTTTAACCTCACAGACCTCTTCCTCTCATGCTGGGCCCAGGAATGAACAGATTTAAGGCCAGATTTCAATACTTGATTTATGGGATCATATTTCCTCTCAGGGTTTGCTGAAAGCAAAAGATAATCCCAGCCATTTGCCATGTAACAAAAGGTATTTGTAACTTTTAGCTGAAGGAACGGTTTTCCATGGAAATACTAGACGTAGCATTGAAGATAGGCACTCAGCTTGGTGGATTGTCTAGGACTGACTGACATTGCTGCCCATGTGTAATTTTCTAGTCTTTGCCTTTGAAATGCCGCCAAGGGGAGCTCAAATCTGAGGGTGTGAGTGAGGAGATAGAATGTTTAGACCCAGTTCTTAGAGAATCCTTACTAAATTTTCTTTGTTTAAGTCAGTTTCATGGCTTTAAAGAACTGAAAACTAGCTGCTTAAAGTAGCCCCTGACTTTTTATTTGTTAGTTTAAGCAAGGGATAGAAATACTTTCTCAATTGCTGGGAAGGCTGGAGTAGAAGGAAGTCAGCCTTTGGAAAACCATTACAACATTAGTGCACAAATGGTCATGGAAGATGCTGCAGGACTAACCACAGAGTGGAAAGATCCCGGGGAGCCACCATCCCTGTCCAATTTTCTGGTTTCTCTGTAGGCTGTGAGAATAGGGTCCATTTTCCTGTTAGAAAGGGCAAGGCAGACATAGTGTAGGAGCTCATAACAAATGCTAAACTTAAGTATATATGGAAAAGTGGGACAAGGTGCTGGTTTAGAGTTGTGAAACTTGGGCAAGGCATTGGCTTCTCTCATTTAATGTAGCAAATTTTGGGGGACATCGTGTGCTATGCATTTGGCTAAAAAGATATGTAAAATATTGTCCCTGTCTTCTAGGATTTCATGGGATTTTGACTAGTAAAACTGGAAAATGTTATTATTTTGTTACCTGTTGTAAGCAACCCAAGTAAGAAAACTATTTTCTAGAGGTGGTAAGCACCATTGGCAAGAGACAGACTTAAGCCAACACTTGGTGACTACATTGAGCTGGATAGGCAAACTATTTGATGTCTCTACTCAAAAAGAGCCCTCTGTATTCTCTGATATCACATAAGGGAGACTGGACCACCTTGGTTGAAAAAAGTTAAGAGTATGAGATCTTCATTTGTGTCCTGTCCCTTCTGCTTGCTTTTGGGCACAGTTAACCCATGCTGCTGCTTTACCCAGGGTAAATAGGCAGTTAACAGTGAAAGTATGAATTTTGGGGGATTTTTAGGGAAGTGAAACTATTCCCTATGATAATATTATTGTGGATACAATATAGATTAAAAGTTATTATAGATTTGTCCAGACACAAATAATATACCTAATGTACAACCTAATGTGAAGTACGGCCTTTGGGTGATAATGACATGTCAATGTAGGTTCATCAATTGTAAGAAATATGCCACTCTGGTGGGGGATGTTGATAATAGGGGTGGTTGTGTGTGAGGGCAGCAGTATGCATGTGAAACTATCTTCTGCTCAATCTTGCTGTGAACTTAAAGCTGCTCTTAAAAATGAAGTCTAGTCAAAAGGTACAAACTTTCAGTTATGTCAGTACTGGGGATGTAATGTACAAACTGATTGTTATAGGTAACACTACTGTATAGGATATTTGAAAGTTGCTGAGAGTAGATCCAAAAAATTCTTATCACAGAAAAAAAATATTTTTCTCTTTTTTTCTTGTATCTATGAGATGATGTATATTAAGTGAACTTATTGTGGCAACATTTCACAATATATGTAGATTAGTTCATTATGCTGTATACCTTAAAGTAATACAGTGCTCTATGGCAAAGGTATCTCAATAAAACAAAGAAAAGTCAACTAAAAAAACTAAAACCAAGCATAACCTTACTTAAGTAGTTCTAGACATAGTTCTAGTAATAAAAGTGATAGCATAGGCACTTGTAATTCAGAAAACAAAAGTGAAATTGTATGCTATTTTTCCTGGGTCCTTTAAAAGTGTGTCACTGATGAGCTTGGAAATATGGTAAAGCCTACTGAAGAGGATGAGGAGGGTCTGGTGGTCCATCAACACGGACAGCTGAAAATTGGCATGAGTGGACTTCACTGTGTCAAGAGATACATGGTTTAACTTAGTTGTGATTTTCGCTCATTTTAAGTTCCTCTTAAAGCTTGTTCTTTCTGATATGTGAATGTGTGGTTTTAGAGTGAGGTGGATGGGATAATTTTAATAATAAAGAACTATTATTGAAGGGTATAAGCTTTCTATTATGAGATGAATAAGTGTGGTGACTGGTTAAAATACTATTGTGTATTTGAAATTTGCTAAGCGAGTAGCCCTTGAATGTGTTCATCAAATACACACCAAGGTAACTATGTGAGGTGATGAATCCGTAAACCTGATTGTGGTAATCATGTCACAAAGTGTGCATATGTCAAGTCTTTATGTTGTATACTTTAAATATATAACATTTTGTTGGCAATTATACCTCAATAAAGCTGGAAAAAGCACTTACCTGTTGTCAAAGGACTGCTTGTCTTCTGCCTGTTTACTTACTACATCTTAACATGGTACTGCTAGCCTCAAAAATGAAATCTAGTTAACAAGGAAGCAAGGAAAGCTGACCCTGAAGGTTTCATTTTTAAGGACTGGTCAGCAGTGCAGTACTTCCGGTTGTGAGTTTGCTGATGAATTTGACCCCAGGGAACCTGTGTCTTGGGATTGAGTGTCTAGGTGGCTTTTATTCTATTTTGAAGTAGGTCCCCAAAATAGGGCTTCCCAAACTTTAATTGTGCCATATAGCAAGTATAAAAATCACTTGAAGATCTTATAAAAATGCAGATTCTGATTCAACAGGTCTGCAGTAGGGTCTGAGATTCAGCATTTCTAACAAATTCCCAAGTGTCTTAGCTTCGGTTGCCTAAAAAAGTACCACAGACTCGTGGCTTAAACAACAAAAATTTATTTTCTCACAGTTCCTAAGGCTGAAAGTCTTGAGATCAGGGTGCTAGCAGGTTGGGTTCCTGTGAGAACCCTCTTCCTGTCTTGCAGACAATAGCCTTCTTCCTGTATCATCATAGCAGAGGAAGCGAGTTCTGGTTTTCCTCTTCTTATAAGTGGTCTCCACCCTCATGACCTCATCTAAACCTAAGTTCTTCTCAAGACCCCACTCCAAAACCATCACACTGGGAGTTAGGACTTCAACATAAGAGTTTTTGGGGGGACGCATTCTGTGCACAGCACCAGGTGCTGCTGCTGCTGCTGTTCTCTGAGTAGTAAGGCCCTAAAAGAAGTTTTGCTTTCCTAAGACAGTTTGAGGGGCCCAAACATGCCTTACTTAACACTAAGATACTTGATCCAAGAGATAAAATTGTTAAAATATCTAAATTTCATGAATGTAGTAAATAGCTTGGTAAATTCATAGTTGCTCATGTCACAGGATTATACCATCTGTATCAATTTGTCATTTATGAAATTCATGTTGTGAGATGGCCTTATGTGAGAGTTTTTGCAAAAGCACATCAGTGGGCCTCTTAGGTGATCCAATAAGACATTATAATGATATTAAATAAGGGCCAAGCTGGTGAGACTTTATTACTAAAGGCCATAGAAATTAAAGGAGTCCCAATAAAAATTATTATTGGCCATAAATTCTTGCCTACATGATCAATGGAACAGAGGAAATTCAGAGGCTTTACTAAGTTTATAGAGTTTCAGAGAAGGTGGCTTGCTCTACTTCAATACTTACATTAATTGCTATAGGTATAGAATAAAAGTAAATATTATCATATATCAATAATTTAGAAATACCACCTCAAGTTTCTTTGCCAAAGTTGTCATTATCATATGATATGTTGTTCAGCATCATAATCATGCTGTTCAATATCATGTAGTTGATGTTTCTGGAAGCTGCCTTATCTGTGTCTAGTGTTTTCCACTCATTTAGTCATTGAACAATAAGTACCTTCATAGAAGGTAACTCATAGAAGGTATTTGTTGAGTACCTTCTATGTGTCAGAAACTATGATAGGTGTTGGTAATAAGGCAATGAATAACAGATGTGGTTTTTGTTCACAAACAGATACTGATCACATAATTTCCAATATGGTGAATGTAATGAAGAAGTATGGGAGCTATGGGAACCTTATAATATGAACCCGAGAGGGGCCATCAAGGAAGGTTTCCTTAAAAAAATGTCATTTTAACTCCATGGAAAAACTGCTTGAAAGGGTGAGGCACAAACCCTCAAGGTTTTCATTTTGATCAGAAAGAGCTTCATAATTGCTAGAAGTGTGTCAAGGCGGTTGACGGTGCATCGCCTGCAGGGCTTCATCCTTGGGTCCTCCCTGCCAAAGCCGCTCCTCTGCAAGGGAGCTCCATAGGGCCCCAATGGCCCCACAGGCACAACCATGGAGTTGCTATCCCTGAGCCAGACTGAGGCAGTCACCTGGAACAACACAGTGAAATCTCTTTTCTCTAAGGATGGCGAAGTTGGAGAAAGGCTACTTTGATTCCCCTCTAAAATGAACTCACTGCCACAAGACTTCAAGAATGCTCTCACAGGGAGCCAGAGCTCTCAGGCTTCTTTGCATGACACCCATTCCATCAACCCTACACAATGCATAGCCAGAATTGAGTCCCATGAAGGAAGGGGAAAAAAGGTATATCTAATGTCAGGAGGACTTTCTGTTTGTCACATTTCACCTCTTATTTATAACATTTCTGTTGATAACAGAGTTAATGTGAATGGAAGCATTGAGAACATTTAGAGAAGGAGGTGGTGCAGTATGACTTCTTCATACATACACACACATATACATATACATATACCTATGTAGGCAGTTTTTTTATTCAAAGTGTTAATACTTGTTAATGCTGTTTACAGACTGCACCATTGGTGGGCAATAACGTAGACAACAGCAGTAACCAGTGCCTTTCTACCGGCAAAAGTGATCCTCTCAAGGGGCTTTTGGTAGTCATTTCATCCTTATCTGAATCCAGACGTGGTTCCGGGATTTCCAAGTGTTACCTCAAGAGGCAGAAGAAGAAAGACTCCTGATAGTTCAGGATGCTTCAGAGAGGGTGGTACTTACACCTGGTGGTCCTTCTGATGGTCAGTTTTATTTTCCTCCTGAACCAGAAGCAGGATCTGAAGAAGCTGAAGAAAAGCAGGACAGTGAAAAACCACTTTTAGAACTATGAGTACTACTTTTGTTAAAGTAAGTCTTTGAAGGACTTCCAACAAGATGGCGGCATAGGTGAACACGCCGTGCCTCCTCGCACAGCCAAACAAGGAAAAAACAGCAATTTACCTAAACAAAAACAGCCAGATCTGACAGAAAATCGAACTGAGAGGAAGTCCGACAACCAAGGAATTAAAGAAGATACATTCATCCAGTCTGGTGAGCCGGGAGGAACAGGGCAGAGGGAGAGCACTCGGTGACTCCGCTGCAAACTGGTGAGCAGACGGCAGGACCGCGGTCTGAGGGGCGGTTCCCACGGGGCTGCAGCGCACTGAGACGGTGGGGGGGGGGTGCCTGACCAAAGCGCATACGGACCCAGCGGAGCCAAGACTGGTGGACCGGGCAGGTCTGCATTCCTGCGCAGACAAACCGCGAGAGAAAGCAGGGCGCAACTCATTGGCACAGATTGAAGGCACCTGTGGGGTAGAGATGGCAGCGGGAGGAACTCCCAGCCTCATAGGCGAGTTTGTCGGGGAGACCCACGGAGGATTGGAGCTGTGCAGCCCATACACCAACCTCGGAGCGACCCCTGGAGCCAGTGCAGAGGGGCTCGAATTGCTTGCAGGAGGCAGTGTGGGTGCGGAGAGCAGAGTAGGCGCCATTGTGCTCTCAGGTCCCACCCCCACAGGCTACGTCACAGCACAAGTACCGTGAGTTTCCCTGCCCAGGTGAACCCCAAGGCTCTGCCCTCCTTACAGTAACAGGTGCATCGAGGGAAAAAAAATATGGCCCAAAGAAAGGAACATCAAAGCTCCAGAACTAACCGACCAAGAGTCAGACAACCTATCAGATGCAAAGTTTAAAATACTGGTAATAAGGATGCTCACAGAATTTGACGAAAAATTATCGCAATTGCTTAAACAAATGAGAGATCTGCAGGGAACCAATAGGGATAAGAAGGAAACTGGGACTCAAATCAACAGAGTGGCCCAGCAGAAAGAAAAAAATATCCAACCAGAAAAGAATGAAGAAACAAGAATTCCAAAAACTGAGGAGAGGCTTAGGAACCTTCAGGACATCTGTAAACGGCCCAATATCCGAGTCATAGGGGTGCCAGAAGGAGAAGAAGACCAAGGGATTGAAAACTTATTTGAACACATAATGATGGAGAATTTCCCGAAGCTGGTGAAGGAAATAGACTTTTGGGAAGTCCAGGAAGCTCTGAGAGTCCCAAAGAAGTTGGACCCAAAGAGGAACACACCAAGACACATCAGAATTACATTTCCCAAGATTAAAAATAAGGAAAGGATCCTAGAAGCAGCAGGAGAAAAGGTGACAGTTACCTACAAAGAATTCCCATAAGACTGTCAGCTGATTTCTCAAAAGAGACCTTACAGACAAGAAGGGGCTGGAGAGAAGTATTCCAAGTCATGAAAGGCAAAGACCTACAGCCAAGAATACTCTATCCAGCAAAGTTTTCATTTAGAATGGAAGGGCAGAGAAAGTGCTTCTCAGGTAAGGTCAAGTTCAAGAAGTTCATCACACCCAGCCTTTATTGTATGAAATATAACGTATGGAGGAATATCAACAGGGGAGTGGTAGGGGGAGAGGGTGGGAATAGGGCACAGAATAAGTAGCATAAATGTGAGGTAGACAACAGACAGGAGGAGGTTAAGAATAGTATAGTAAATGTAGAAGCCAAAGAACTTATGTGTATGACCTATGAACAAAACTAAAGGGTGGGGAAAGGAGTGGGTAAGGGGTTGGGGGGCAAGAAGGGGGGGGGAAGAGTGGGACAACTGTAATGGCATAATCAATAAAATATAGTTAAAAAAAGTATGTCTTTGAAAATGAAATTGTAACAAAGGACTGAAATAGGGAGCATTCCTTTGAGTGGATTCAAGTAAAATTCAAACACTGCATGTGTGAATATGTTGCCAGGTTTGTCCTGTTTACATAAGTTTATCAGTCACATTTTATTTCTGAAAAATTTCCTAACTTTTCTGTATGGGCATATACTTGTGAAGTATGAAAAATACCTCAGTTCCAAATTTCTAAATAAGAATGAATTCATTTTTGTTTACTTAGCCAGAATGTCTCTGTGTTGTGAGGGTAGTAGTCCTATGAGATGTGGTATTGTTATTGTCTCCATTTACATTTGAGGCAGGTGAGACTTAGGGTGGGTGAGTAATTTGTTCAAGGTTGCACAGCTAGTGAATGGAGAGCCAGCCCTGCCCATCTGCTACCGTGTTCTCTCTGACCCTGCACCAGAACGTTTCATAAGTTTTTGGAGTTTCTGAGATGAAAGATGTAATCCAGTCAAAGCAGTAGCTCTCAATGTGCCTCAAGATGAGGCACGTTTTCAAATCCCTTCAAAATCATCAAAGGAAAACATTTTAACCTTAGAAATACAAGAAAGTAAACAAAGTAAATTGTTTTAGCTGTAACTCTGCTAATTATTTAAACATAAGAGGGAAAAGATAGATCTTAAAAGCTCTCATCACAAGAAAAGCAGTTTTGTAACTGAATGGTAATGGATGTTAATTAGACTTATGGTGGTAATCATTTTGTAATATATACAAATTTTGAATCATTATGTTGTAAACCTGAAACTAATATAATAGTAAATGTCAGTAATACCTTAGTAAAAAAAATACAATTTTTAAAAAGAAGGGAAAAGTATTAAATTTGGCATTGTTGGAAAGCCAGCATAGAGGCAGACATGCAGTCAGAGGCCGCCAGAGGCCGCCAGACTCCCGGTGAATGGGGGCCCTTGTACCAGCATCAGCGGCACCCAACACGCTTCGGTCCCTTCTTTCCACAACCGTGCTTGAAACAAAGTAAAAATGTGGGCATGTGAAGATTTGATCCTTTTCAAAAAGTCTGTAAAATAAATTCTTGTGTGAACACACCCATTGTCCTTTAAGTGTTTGTAACACAGCCCATCTTTGGTACACAGACTTTTCTAATAAAAACATAAAGCAAAATGTAGCATTTAGTGTTTTAACACAACATTTCAAATATTTTTGTGTTCTCTCTTTTCCTAAGCATGAAAAACCTTCATAGAAAATCACTGGAGGGCAAAAAGGAATGGAGATGGGGTTCCTCTATGGAAAGTTGAAATGTTAACATCCACTGCTAACTTGATTAAATGACTAATAAAGAGCTTATTTATTGTAATACTTCACAGACACTGTATCATATTCACATACATTTAATAACCTGCCTGTAGCTGGTAAGATAATGTAATGATCCATTCTATATTCAGTGACTGAGTCTGATCTGTTAATGAATAGTTTCAGAAAGGTCTTATGCTGTATTCCTAATCTGAACATACTTGGATAACACTTTTTTAGTAAGCAAAATATCTTTTTATTTGGATTCATAGAATGCAATTGTTTTTTTTAATAATTACTTTATTGTTTTTCAATTACAGTTGTCTGCATCCTCTCCCCTCCCCTCCCCCCACCCCCTCTAACCCCACCTCCCTTCCCTGCCTCCCTCCTCCCCCTTGATTCTGTCCATGTGTCCTCTATAGTGGTTCCTGAAAACCCTTCTCCCCATTGTCCCCTCCCCACTCCCCTCTGGCCACTGTCAGACTGTTGTTAATTTCAATGTCTCTGGTTATGTTTTGCTTGCTTTCTGCTTTTGTTGGTGATGATCCGGTTAAAGGTGAGATCATATGGTATTTGTCCCTCACTGCCTGGCTTACTTCACTTAGCATAATGCTCTCCAGTTCCATCCATGCTGTTGCAAAGGGGATAAGCTCCTTCTTCCTCTCTGCTGTGTAGAATTCCATTGTGTAAATGTACCATAGTTTCTTGATCCATTCATTTGTAGATGGACACTTAGGTTGTTTCCAGCACTTGGCTATTGTGAATTGTGCTGCTATGAACATTGGAGTGCATAGGTTCCTTTGAATTGGTGTTTCAGGGCTCTTAGGGTATAATCCCAGTAGTGGAATTGCTGGGTCGAAAGGCAGTTCCATTTTTAGTTTTCTGAGGAAATTCCACACTTTTCCACAGTGGCTGCACCAGTCTGCATTCCCACCAACAGTGCAGTAGGGTTCCCCTTTCTCCACAGCCCCTCCAACAGTTATCTGTTGCTTTGTTTATGATGGCCATTCTGACTGGTGTGAGGTGGTATCTCATTGTGGTTTTAATTTGCATCTCTCTGATGGCAAGTGATGTTGAGCATCTTTTCATGTGTCTCTGGGCCTTCTGTATGTCCTCTTTAGGGAAGTGTCTGTTCATGTCTTTTGCCCATTTTTTATTATTTATTTATTTTTTTAAATTACTTTATTGTTGTTCAATTACAGTTATCTGCAATGTCACCCCTCCCCTCCTCCCCTCCCCCAACCCCACCTCCCTCCGCAGCCTCCCTCCTCTCCCTTAGTTCTGTCCATGTGTCCTCTACTGTGATTCCTGAAAACCCTTCTCCCCATTGCCCCCTCCCCCCTTCCCCCTGGCTATTGTTAGACTGTTCTTAATTTCAATGTCTCTGGCTATGTTTTGCTTGCTTTCTGCTTTTGTTGATTATGATCCAGTTAAAGGTGAGATCATATGGTATTTGTCCCTCACCGCCTGGCTTACTTCACTTAGCATAATGCTCTCCAGTTCCATCCATGCTGTTGCAAAGGGCATCTTTTCATATGACTCTGGGCCCTCTGTATGTCCTTTTTCGAGAAGTGTCTGTTCATGTCTTTTGCCCATTTTTTAATTGAGTTTTTTGTCTTCCTGAAGTGGAGTCGTATGAGTTCTTTATATATTTTGGAGATCAAACCCTTGTCTGAGGTATCATTGGCAAATATGTTTTCCCATACGGTTGGATCTCTTTTTATTTTAATACTGTTTTCTTTAGCACCAACAGAAGCTCTTTATTTTAATAAGGTTCCATTTGTTTATTCTTTCCTTTATGTCCCTAGCTCTAGGGGACATATCATTGAAGATGTTGCTGCGTGGAATATCTGAGATTTTCCTACCGATGTTTTCCTCTAGAACTTTTATGGTGTCACGACTTACATTTAAGTCTTTTATCCACCTTGAATTTATTTTTGTGTATGGTGTAAGTTGGTGCTCGAGTTTCATTTTTTTGCATGTAGCCATCCAGGTTTCCCAACACCATTTGTTGAAGAGGCTATTTTTATTCCATTTTATGCTTCTGCCTCCTTTGTTGAAGATTAATTGCCTGTAGAGACTTGGTTTATTTCTGGGCTCTCTATTCTGTTCCATTGGTCTATCTGTCTGTTTTTATGCCAGTACCAAGCTGTTTTGATTACGGTGGCCTTGTAATATAGTTTGATATCAGGAATTGTGATCCCCCCTCTTTGCTCTTCTTTCTCAAAATTGCAGCTGATATTCGGGATCATTTATGGTTCCATATAAATTTTTGAAATGTTTGTTCTATATCCATGAAATATGCCATTGGTACTTTGATAGGGATTGCATTGAATCTATATATTGCTTTGGGGAGTATTGACATTTTGATGATGTTGATTCTTCCAATCCATGAGCATGGTATATGTTTCCATTTGTTTGTGTCTTCCATGATTTCTCTCTTCAGTGTTGTGTAGTTTTCTGAGTACAGATCTTTTACCTCCTTGGTTAGATTTATTTTTTTGTTGCTATATCAAATGGGATTTTTTTTCCTGATTTCTGCTTCTGATCTTTCACTGTTGGTATACAAAAATGCCTTTGATTTCTGGATATTGACTTTATATCCTGCTGTTTTGCCCAATTCAATTATTAGATTGAGTAGTTTTTTGGTGGAGTCTATAGGATTTTCTAAGTACACTATCATGTCATCTGCAAACAATGACAGTTTTGTTTCCTCCTTTCCAATTTGGATGCCTTTTATTTCCTTTTCTTGTCTGATTGCTGTGGCCAAAACTTCCAGTACTATGTTGAATAGAAGTGGTGATAGTGGACAACCTTGTCTTGTTCCTGGTCTTAGTGGGAAAGATTTTAGTTTTTGTCCATTGAGTATAATGTTGGCTGTAGGTTTCTCATATATGGCCTTTATTATGTTGAGGAATGCTCCCTCTATTCCCACTTTGCTAAGTGTCTTTATCATAAATGGATGCTGTACATTATTGAATTCCTTTTCTGCATCTATTCATATGATCATGTGATTTTTGTCTTTGCTTTTGTTTATGTGATGTATTACGTTTATTGTTTTGCGAATGTTGTACCATCCTTGCATCCCTGGGATGAAACCCACTTAGTCATGGTGTATGATCTTTTTGATATATTGCTGGATGCAGTTTGCTAATATTTTGTTGAGGATTTTAGTGTCAATGTTCATCAGCGATATTGGCCTGAAGTTTTCTTTCTTTGTTGTGTCTTTTTCTGGTTTGGGGATTAGGATGATGCTGGCTTCATAAAAAGAGTTTGGGAGTCTTCCATCATTTTGGATTTTTTGAAATAGTCTGTGAAGGATAGGTGTTAGTTCTTCCTTAAATGCTTTGTAGAATTCTCCTGTGAAACCATCTGGTCCAGGGCTTTTGTGTGTTGGAAGTTTTTTGATTACCGCTTTAATTTAATCCACTGTTGTTGTTGTTTTTTTTAATTATTTTATTGTTGTTCAATTACAGTTGTCCGCATTTACCCTCCCCCCACCCCACCCCAGTCAAACCCACCTCCCTCCCTTGCTTACCCCCTCCCCCTTGTTTTTGTCCATGTGTCCTTCGTTGCAGTTCCTGAATACCCTTGTCCCCCTTCTCCCCTTCCCCTTCCCCTCTGGTTACTGCCTGAATGTTCTAAACTTCAATGTCTCTGGTTCTATTTTGTTTCTCTGGTTGTATTTGCTTGCTTACCTCAGAAGCGTCTTGACTGTGGCTGATCTAACTTTCCTGGTAGCTGATCTGGCCTAGGTGCCTTCGCTCCTGAGTCCTCATACGAAACTTTTTAACATTTCATAAAGTAGAGGCTGCATGATGATGTACTCCTTGAACTTGACCTTATCTGAGAAGCACTTTATCTGCCCTTCCATTCTAAATGAAAGTTTTGCTGGATAGATTATCTTGGTTGTAGTCCCTTGCTCTTCATGATTTGAAATATCTCTCTCCAGCCCCTTCTTACTTGGAAGGTCTCCTTTGAGAAATCCGCTGACAGTCTTATGGGGATTCCTCTGTAGGTAACTGTCCCCTTTTCTCTAGCTGCTTGTAAGATTTTTTCCTTATTCTTGACCTTGGGTAATGTAATTATGATGTGCCTTGGTGTGTTCCTCTTTGGGTCCCGCTTCTTTGGGGTTCTCTGAGCTTCTTGGACTTCCAGGAA